>OX463845.1:13493074-13561907 GCA_949825065.1 Odontocerum albicorne
ACAAAAAGGCTTGTTTTCAAATGCTTCCTAAAGCTATCCCTAAAAATTTGAGGCAAACCATTCCATGAATGATGACAACACAATTAGTACCATTAGGCTCCTCTAGGCTCACTTGTTTTTAACCCACCCAAAGAAATTCGGAATAGAGCGCCGATAAGTGTCCTGTACACCCAGCAAAAGTTTATATAAATGCCTATAAACATTTTCGGCACTGAATATATTAAATAACACTTTGATAGTGTAAAACATATTCTTATATGAAATTCAAAAATATTTTTGAATTAGAAATCAATACTTTAATCCACTCATTATTTTTTTTAATGGGCTTAAATAGGTCAATAAATTGTACTAACAAAATGGGAATGGAATAAAGTAATATGTTGTCTGGAATAAAGTTTCGTATTTCTCAGACAGATGTCATTAGAACAAATAGCTGACTTAATTCCAAACATGCTGAATGTATGTTATTATATGAAAGTATGTTTACCCAAATTGAGCATTTTTTTGACATAATTTTGAATATGGAACAATTGTTTTTATATGATTCTTGATGCTTTTTTACTACTGTAAAGTAAAAAATACAACACCAAAAAAATTACCACTGATGACGACTTAATTAAGTTTTTTATCGAGAATAACCAGCATACTACGACACAAAATATTGCTGAGATACTGAAAAAATAGAAAACCAATATCCATGAGTATTTGGTGCAGTTTTGCGTTTGAATTTGACCTAAACATATTAAATTACTTTTGGACAACCAATTGTAAAAAAAATTGCATATTTTTTAATTTGTTCTAGTTGTAAAGATACTACGTGTTTGTTTATTTTATAATAATTTAATCAAAAGATTAATTATATTGTTTCAGAACCTTTGCTATGCACTGACTCCATTACTGATGACTGCTCGTGTGGTGTGGTGGCCTTATTAGATTCCCGCAGACCTTCATCTGAAGCTTCCAAAGTATCTCTTTCACTTCCAAAGACGATCTCAGGTCAGCCTAGTGTGCTCCAGGCCACCCTCACCCTGGCGCCGCAGAAGTCTCTCCCTGGCTCGCCTAAGCGCAGCACCATCATCAAACAATCTGTCAAAGAATCGGCCATGAAGAAAGCTCGGGAAGATGTCCAAGTCACTGGAAATAGCCGATTTGTTGTGCACAATAATCAAATTAAAGAATTACAAATCACTAACCTGCCAAGCAAGACTGAATATTTTCCTTCCAGCAATATCCAAGACAGTAAAGCGCATTCGAGATATTCTGCTTCTACTCTCTTGGATATTGGAAACATTAATCAGAAAAGAGAATCTAACCAAAAAAAGCAAGACTTTAAACAAAGAGGTAACAGTTCCTCCAATAGTTTCAAAAAGAGTGTGTCCGGAGCAAGCACCTTACCAGCGAGGCACAGCAAATCTCTAGATCAGCTAAAAGTCTCTCCACTCTCTACAGCTCCTGTACCAATTCCATTCTCCTACACCCAACCAAATAGAACTAAAACACCTACTTCGTGCTCTGCTTCCTATATACCTCAAAAGCCAACAACTCTGCCAAGAAATTTGACCATCTCAACTCTCCACAGTGCTAGAAATGGAGATTTCATTCCTGGATTCAAGTCTGAAATGCAACCCAGATCAGGAAGCCAAACAGCACCAATAAATTATAGTACCAAAGGTGAAGAATACAGGAGAAATATCAATGAGTTTAGGGAGAAATACAAAAATCCTTGCGGAGTCAGTTCAACGGATCGCAATTATAGCATGGATCAATGTAGAGGCAAAGAATACAAGTCTCATAACAGCATAGCTATGAGCAATGGTATGATGAACAGTCATACGTATCCTTATTATGTTTATAACAATCAGGGTAATTCTAGACAACTTGTAGACAACTTTGTATATAATCCATTGGAATTTCAAAGGGGGTATCAATCCACTTCTTTACCTAGGCCTATGTTGCCTCCTAGAAATTCTTACCCACCAGTTAGCAATAAAACTCAACAACCAAATGAGCCAGCGACACTTCCTTCCAAGAATATTCATAGATCTAATTCAACTCATGTATTTTACCAGAAAGGTTTTTCAGAAGCTAATTCTAGTGGCATGAGAATGAATTACGATTTTTCTAGTGGTCACTATCAGGGACAGATTCCTTATAACCATAGTTATAGTGATTGTACTGCATTATGTCAAAATGGATCCAAATATTCTTCATCGCATAATGTTGATTCAGGCATTGGAATGAATATCAATGAAAAATCATCAACTACAACTAGCAATTATGGGTCAAGTAAATCGCCACAAAGTTCTCAGAATAGTCAAACTGCAACAAAACAAAAGAAAATAAAACCCAAAGAACAAACTAAGCTACACCAAAGTGCAAAAGAACTTTCCCGGTTGAATTCCAGTAAAGATTCTCTAAGCAGTCACCATTCTAGCAGATCAAGAGACAGTAAAACTGACAAAACTACTCCAAGATCAGAAAAGCGTTCCTCCAGTACTGGCAGATATAAAGCATCTGAGAAAATGACCCAACAAATATCAGAACCTAGTACCAGTTCCAGTAATGAAAGCATACCACATGCATTGAAAAGACTAGAGTCTTCATCCAGTGTACCTTACAAACTCGATAATGTCCAAGAAGGTTTAAGGCATTGCAGAAGTGCTGCATCTGTACTGGATGATTCCAATGTGAACAGCAATCTGTTTTCTGAATCTTTACCGAATCTCGCACCTCCACCCGCTTTTGATTCACCTCCATTGGATATAACAGATAAAGATTTCAAAATATTACCACCTGACACTTTTAAGAATGAAGAAGACTTCCAGAAGAAACCAGGCAGCGGATCAACATCCAGTCTTAGTGAACAAAGTGGTTGGGTATCTAGTGGACGAAGTTCTGAAAGATCTAGTCCTGAGATGCCAAACATCCGAAAAACAAATGCCAACAATTCTGTGCGTTCCAAATCATCGCAGCCAAAAAAGAACACAGATAACCTTCATACTAATACCCTCCAATCAAAACCTCAAATGGAAAATGAGGTTGTTAGCGGAGTAAAAAGAACCATTCTTAATGGGGAACAACTGAGAGAAAGACTCCTAAAGTTGGCAATCAAAGTAGCCAAGAGTCAAAGAGAAAGTCTTGAATGTTGCTGCGACAGACCTCCTCTTCCTTCTTATGATATGTGCTCCTGCTGTAATCCAATGCCTCTAATGAGCAACATGGGATCAAATGGACATCCGATAGTCCCTATGAAAAACCCAATTCAAGATGTTGTTCCCCCCAGCAGACCCAGTAGCCAGTTCCAAAACACTTCACAGAAACCTATGCTTGGTGCTCGACATAATTCTTTCAATGCTGTTGATTTTGGAAATCCTAAGAATAACAGTAGTGTTTTCATTAATGGAATAATAAAGGATGCGCCTGTTGTAAAAACATTAGTCGATAATGATGGAATGCATCCTTACATAAGGAAAGAAATGCCGCCCAAAATGTTATCTAAATCGCAAACTCCCTCTACTGCGGTAAGAAGTATTGATCCAGTATTAAAGGAAAGGATTGAATACACAGACAAACTACTAGCGGCAGAAATTAGAAGCTTGACTATGGACAGAATTTGTAAGGCAGCAAGACAAGCTAAAAGAAGTCAATCAACTGATTCAACTAGTCATAAAAGTAAAGGCGAGAAATGTAAATCAGAAGTGGATTTATCACATCTAGTTACAAGTTTACCATATGAAGATCTCAAACTACCACCACCGCAACAGTTCAGGGATGACCCACCACCGCCAGATGCTTTTAAGGTTAGCTTGGCAAAATATTATATTTAAGCTCCTTTCATAATTATTTCATGATGATATTTTTTTTTTTTTTTAAAGTAAAATTAATGAAATAGAAAAGTAATATCTTACTCATCACTACTACTAAAATGCTCTTCGTCATAACTATGTTCAACACATTTTACTACCTAAAAACCTCCATAAACAAAAATCTTCTAACCATAACTTCAACCGCCAATGATAGTCCAATCTGATTTTTTCACATTAAAGTTTTTAACAGTATTTCAATTGAACAACCTATATTTAATTGTTAAAAATGACGGATTTTACTGTTTACAGTGAAAGTGTCAGACTAATTGTATTCTCAGTTCCTCATATTGTTATGCAAAGCGTAGATCATATCATTGTTAGTGAAATAGAGTTATTATTATTTACAAAATCAAGTAAGCGAGTTTATACTATCACAAAAAGGTATCCTTCAGATCACATTACTTTTCCATTTATCAAGAATAAAAGTTATAGTTATTGACTTATGGGATTAAAACTATAAGATCTCAACATACTTTGGAATAAATATTTCAGCAAAGTAGACGTGGAAATCATGTTCGAAATAAAATATCTATCAAATATTACTTCCAGTAACTGGTTTCACCATTAAAAAGTCTTCAAACGCAAATGATTTGTAGACTGTTGAATTTAACTTATTATGAGTACTGTTTTTTTTTGGTGTCACAGGACCCTCCGATAGTGACAACACTGCAGCTGGACAATCCATTGTACCATGTATATGAGGGGGCACTGGAGCGGCGGCAGAAGCGCGCTGGCTCCGTCACCTCCACGGGTATGACAAAGTCCCAGAGCACAGGGGAGTTGGCCAAACATAATCAGGATAATGGTATGTGCTTACATGTTTCAGAACACTGATTTCAGTTATATTATACATACCTACCTATATTTAGACCTCAAAAACACCCTTTTGACTTGTTTACTACTTGTCAACTGTATAAAACACAGTGGGAATATTTTTTTATTGGTAGATTTTTTATTATTTAGCAGTTTAATCTTGCATGCAAATATTTATAAAATACTCAAATAAATTATTCGGGAAAGAGGAAAATCTGAAATGCAATGCTTATTTTGAGGAAACATCAAGTTATGTGTTATGTACAATGTTTTTGTTCTTCTGAGAAATGTAATCTCCATATGACCTCTGTGGCACAGTTGACAAAAAGCCTGTCTTCTATTTATTTAACACTTTTATTGCAAAACAATCTGGCGGGCTTATTGCCAGGCGGCAATCTCTTCCAACCAACCAGACAAATGTAAATGAAGCAAGTTATGTGGTCGCATAAATCATTCAAATGACTATCCATCCCCACGAAATCCATAAACATATACATGAACACATCCCACGAACCGCACAAAGACGGACAATCACCCGAACTTTCTTTTTCATATAAAGTGAGATATCATCAATCAAAATAAAAGGAAGGGATGGTGGAGAGGAAAGGAAAAGAAAAATCAGGAATGAAACACGTTATTTTACTGACTAAAAATTAAGAGTTTTTCAGTCGCTTCTTAAAGCATGCCAAGGGCGGAGCGAGTCTTATATTGGTTTGTAACTTATTCCAGAGTCTCACTGCATGGACAGTAAAGGACAACGTAAAGAAAGAGGAGCGGTGAACTGGAAAGGCCAATAAACAATCTCTGTTTGAGCATAGCGCTAATCCATGATTAGAAAGACGTTGAAAATTTTCGGCGAGATAAGAGGGTGTGGCGGGACAGTTAAGGATATTATACAATAGACAGTATGTGAATTTAGTTCCTATTTCTAACATTCAACCAGTTCAATGCCTTCTGGTATGAAGTTATATGATCGTACTTTCGTAGGTTGAAAATGAATCTTAGACACACATTTTGAAGACACTGTAATCTGTCCAGCTGTTCCTCTGTAACATCCAAGTAACATACGTCCGCATAGTCCAAAATCAGAAAGAGCAGAGATTTTACGAGTAAAATTTTGGTTTTAGTATGTAGGAATCTTTGCAACACTTCTATCCCGGGGGTTGTGTGCTCGATTCCTATTGGTACCCTTTTGTTTTAATATGGTTTCATTATTTTTAACATCTTTCTGGTTGGTTGGAAGAAATTACCAGATATAGCAATAAACATGTTTTTAAACAAAAGTGCAATCCATTGCAATAGAGTGCAATCCATTGCATTTCTTTTAAACAAAAGTGCAATCCATTGCAATAGAAAATCTTTTCTTATACTTTTAGAAAATAAATAGAATTTTGTCCGTGTTAAAATAACTTATTGTTTTAACATTAAGCGTTCTTTGAACAATTCCACTGTAAATAAAATACTTCAAGATTATTTTTTATAATTGTTTTTTTATTATGAGTAATGTATCTAAGGCTGTTATTTTAGACCACAGCCAAATAAGTGTGCCACAGTTACTGTAAGGAAAAGAGAGAAAGAAAAAAAAACACCGGAGTATTCAACAATAAAAGGCCAAATGCTTTGTTTGTGGGATTTTGAATCTGAGTACTTTTAAAAATTATGTAGCAAACAATTTTTGCATAATCCTTGTTGGTTATTTCCCCAATTCTGAGGATCGTAATCACCATAGTCATCAACTACCCCTCTCTAATACAAGTGACCTCTTGCCCTATGTAGCAACTTGCTGTACCGCAATTTACTAATTTTCCTTCTTGCTATTTGCTGCCAACCCAACTATTGTGGCATTCCAACTATTGTGAAAAGGAACTTGCAGAAGTATACCGCATTAAATCGAAGAGTGAATTGCTCGGCTTGTACATCAATAGGAATAAAACTAAACATTGACCATTCAAACAGAGCAACAAGAAATAGTGAACTGCAGGATTTGGAACATGTGCATGAGTTTCTTTACCTGAGCTCCTTGATCACTAACAGAGGTTCCTGTGATACACAGAATCCAGATGGCTAATGGAGTGGTGAGCCGCCTGGAAATTTGTATAATTAAGTAAAACTAGCGCTTCATTCGGTATTAGGAAAAGTAACGAAGAATTTTAAAATAATGTAAACTAATATTAATTATGATTGCTAAGAATCAAATAAGCGAGTTTATGACTGACTGACTGACTGACTCCTGTCCCTTGTCAAGTTTCTAGATTTCGGATTATTTTAACAAAATAATATATATAACATTATGTTCCATTAGATTCAATAGAAACGCTACTTTGGTGTTTTTTCTTGCTAGAATTACAGTGTACACCACTTATTTCGCTTAACGTACCTAATATAATTTAGAATTAAATTCATAAAAAATATATTTTTGAAACTTATTACCTGAGCCAACTTTTCAGATCGCGAGAGCAGGGATAGCAGTCTGGCCTCAGTGGTTGGGCTGGCTGAGTCAGAGCAGCTGTTTATCAAGTGTCGTGAAGATTTCAAGCGGACCGTCAAGTACCCGGGGTCCCTCTACTCCGACTTCCCGCCCAGTGAGGCATCCTTGCCCTACTTCCACATCAGCGATGAATATAGGATGTTTAACCCAGAAGGTTATTTTCAAATATTATTACTTGAAAATATTAAAGAGAACATCTGTTGTGTTTAAATATTCTGAGAAGATGCATTCATAATACTGTTAAACCCTTTTAAAATGCTTTTTGAAGGACAAAATAATTAGAGTGTATATGGGAAAACTTTTTAATGGGTAATATTTTGTTATTTTTACTATCAATGTAAACAGGCAGTGTACCGGACAGGTACAAAGACTGTAAATAGGCACGTTGGTTGCCGCGTAGCGCTCAGAGAATCGAGGTAGCGAATTCCGTAGCAAAGATCCAGCAGAAGAAGAAGAATAGCAGGGAGAGATTCCTCTCAGGCAGTCGAAGTAGGGTAGCGGGTCTCAAGTAAAAACACGGTAAAATCGGTATTACTGAGAATTATATCTTTCCAAATCGGGGGGCCCTCTATATTAATGGTCAGTCGGCTGTCACAAGCGCCCATCGCCCGCGAAATACAACAACTTTCGGGGTTCGGGCCCTGCTTACGCCGACCGGGCCCCGACCTACTCCGATCGCCCCGCCTCGCCAGTCACTTATTTCCAGTGCGGTCGCGAATGCGATCGGAGTCAAACAGACATACATTTTACATATAAAATATAGCAAACATTTACATATACAAACATATACAATGATTATACAAATACAGGAACATATACAAATATTATAACATACAAATATAAGTTTGATTATACAGATATTAGGGTGAATTTCTCTCCAGATCTACACGGCATTGTCTATATCATCATACCACATACACACACACAAGGGTGACGCTACACGTCCGATACAGGCAGCATGAATGGTGTTTATATTTATTTCAAGTTTAACTGTTATATGGTCATGAAGGAAAAGTAAAGAAAAATAATTTAAAGTATAAACAAAGGAAACAAAACACCACTAAAACAGCACTTCTATGCTTGTGAGTAAAACAACTATTAAAACATATTCCTTTAAATGTACAGTAAATGGCTTTTGAGTCTGAATGTTGAAAAATGCACTGTACTTCATATTTGCAAAAATATCCCTCAAATTTCATACAATTACAACTATGTTATCAATTATCTAGGAATTATAATATCTAATTACCTGAAATTGAGTGAACAAATTATTGATATTGTAAAAAGAGTTAATTCGCCTCTCTACGTTATAAAAAAAAGCATTCTGTTGGATGACTCCATAGATGTTTTTGTTGGTCTATAAAACCTTTGTTAGAACTTTGCTAAAATTTAAAAGGGTTCAAAGATGAGTAAGAAATATTCCTAATCTGACTTATGAAGATATCACCTATTATGCAATAAAAACTAAATCTTAAAGACTTGATTGAGTGTTATAAGATCTTGAGCATGCATTATAATTGCTCAGAACTACTCCAAACAACTTTCTTTGAACCAAAACACACATTTGAGAGGACATCAGTCAAAACTTTCGGAAACCAAATTTCACAATAATGCTATTAGTTTTTTTTTCCTATATTTGTTTTTTTTTATATCCTTTCATTCAATTGGCACTAGTCTCCTAACTCTTGTCTGGTTGGTAGAAAGAGATTGTTGTTTGGCAGTAAACTCGCCATTTGTATATTTTACAATAAAGTGAGTGATAAAAAAATTATTCCTAATCTCATGAAAAGGTGCAGGATTTCCAAATTTTACTATGACGCCTATTTTAAAATACTCATAAATTACTTATTTTAATTTTGAAATTAAACATTCCAGGTTTACATCTCATAGTGTGTGTCCACGGGCTAGACGGCAACTCGGCAGATCTCCGGCTGGTGAAGACGTACCTAGAGCTGGGCTTACCTGGAGCACACTTGGACTTCCTTATGTCTGAGCGCAACCAAGGGGACACTTTCTCTGATTTTGATACCATGACAGACAGGTATAATTTTTTTGGCTAGTCTGTTGACCATTCAGAAAATTCACATACTTTCACTATTGTATAATGTCCTTAACTGTTCCACCGCCCCCTCTTCTCAAGCCGAGAATATTCAGCGTCTTTCCAAATATTGACCTGCGCTACGTTTAAAGAGGGATTATTTGTTAGCTTAACCAGTTCACCACTGTTCTTTTTTACATCACCGTTTACTGTACATGCAGTCAGACTCTGGAACCAGTTACGAACTAATGTTAGACTCCCTCCATCATTGACATGTTTTACAAAACGACTGAAAGAACTCGTAATTTGAAGTCAATAATATAACTTTTCATTCCTGATTTTTCTTTTCTCTCCACCATCTCTTCCTTTTTCTGTAATTGATGATGATATCTCACTTCTATTTTTACTATATGAATGTTCATGAATTTTTTGAAGGGGAATAATTATTTGAATTTTTCTTTATTTACTTTTGTCTTGTTAGTTGGAAGAGATTGCCACCTAGCAATAAATCCTCCAGATTGTTTTACAGTGAAATTTTAAATAAATAGAACAGGGGTCAGCAACCTTTTTTCTCTCGTGGGCCAGCTACAATGACAGTAAGCCGATAGTGGGCCACCTCTATTAAACAGTCATCTATTGAACTTTTTTATAACTAATAAATTAATATTGTTATATTAAAACAGCACAATGAATATATTTATTTTATTTAAGTAACATTTTATCTATATTTATTGACCATCACGATAGTTGGTGAAACATTTAATGCTGTTTGGCACTAGGAAGTATTGTTTTTAAATAACCATAAGTTTTTTACTAGCTTTTCGTCATTTTTGTAAAAAGTTCCTGGTAAATGTATCTACTGTCAAACATCGCTACCATGGTTATGAATGATTTTTCACAACAGTAAGATTAAGAATACTTTGATGGTAGGTACCCTTCAGTGAAATATTTCAACTTTTATTGTTGCAAATATATACTCGCTAGTCAATATAAATATTCCATTCTAAATCTAACACAATTATTTTCTTGTCACCCGGGGCTGAATAGATATTTTATGCTTGGAGTCTGCGGGCCAGATAATTTTTGCTGGTGGGCTGTCAGTTACTAGCTCCTGATGGATGTTTCCCTGCATTCTGCCTATTTTACTAAATGGTTCCGAATCTTAGTATTTTACCAAGACCTAAGAGAGAAGACTTCTTAGTTTAGTAAATATATACTACCTTGATCAAAAAGTTTTAGGACTTTATTCATAAAATCGAAAATACAAGTTTATTCATCGAAATGGTCCCCTCTAAAGTATTCCCCATCGACTGCAACACACTTACGCCAACGCTTGATCCAATCCTCGAAACACCGCTGGTACTCAATTTTCGGTATGTCCATCAGAGCCGTCTTAAATTTTTTCATGACATCCTTTCGGGTGCTGTAACGCGTCCCGCGAAGCGGTTTTTTAAGTCGGTTGAACAGGAAAAAGTCGCAGGGAGCCAGATCAGGTGAATTCAAAGGCTGCTGGATAGTATTCGTGTTGTTTTTGGTCAAAAACTCACGGATCGCATTGCGATGCGTTCGTTATCGTGGTGCAAAATCCACGAGTTGTTTGCCAACACATCCGGTCTTTTTTGGCGAATTGCTTCACGCAAATGTCTCATAACACCCAAATAATACTCTTTGTTGAATGTCTGTTTTTCTGGCAAGAATTCATGCACAACACCATTGTAATTCACGAAAACCGTGAGCATCGCCTTCTTTTTTGACTGAAAACTACGTGGTTTTTTTGGTCTCGGCTCATTCGGTGCACGCCGTTCACTCGCTTGATGTCTGGATTGCGTGTCATACTCATAATAAATCCACGTCTCGTCACCAGTGATGATCCGTTTGATAAATGTTGGGTCGGATTCGGCCTTAGAAATCATGTCTTTCTCGATTTAAACGCGGTCTTTTTTTTGCATGAAATTGAGGTCTTTCGGTACCAGTTTTGCAGCGACACATCTGAGGCCCAAATCACTAACCAAAATGTCTTGAGCGGATCCATAAGCGATGTTTAAGTCCTCTGCCAGCTCTCTGATGATTTTATCAATGTTTTCATTGGTTTTCGACTGCCACTGCGTTCGTCATCCTCGACCGACTCACGACCACTTCTGAAGCGTTCGTGCCACCGAAAAACGTTTGATCTCGAAAGAGTATCCTTGCCGAAACACTTCTCCAACATTTCCAAGGTCTGCGGACTGTTAAATCCGTTTATCACACAAAATTTAATGCAAATTCGTTGATGCACAGTTGATGCCATTTTCAAACTTGTAAAAAATGGAAAACACGCACAAAGGTAGATGTACTCAGTACAGCGTAAGTTTTACAAATGTCAAGCTATTACGCTGAAATTTAGAGGGAAGTGTCAATGACAGATGTAGTAACCTAGCAAAAAAAAAAGAATTCCAATCGGGTGACTGACAGCGCCACACTGTGGCCGGTCCTAAAACTTTTTGATCAAGATGGTATCGTACGAAGATAATGGGTAACGAGTCGTTCGTCTTAGGATACAGCAGCAACCTATAACCATCACAATAAGAGCAAGCACTGTAGATAGTTTGGTTATATATTGAAAATGCCGCCTGGTAACTGGTTTTATCACACAAAAAGACTCGACGAATCAGACGCCTATCCTACACCGTGCACTGGTGTTACAATAGGGAGATTCACAGTTTTGGCCTAACGTGAGAGTAACACCATTGACATTCACCTTCCTGTTCCGCAACATAGATTCAAGAGTTCAATTTTTGATAAAAACGTTACTTGTCATTAAAAACCACTTAGCTTAAAATATCACTTTTAAAAGAAATCGGTGTTAATGCAAGCTTATATGTTTTTTTTTGTTTTTAGGCTTGTTCAAGAAATATTGCAACACATGGAAAACCTCCGTGTAGAACCGGCTCGCATATCCTTTGTGGGACATTCCCTGGGGGCCATCCTTGTGAGGTCCGCGCTGTCCCGCCCCGCCCTACGCAATCTGATGCCCCGTCTGCACACCTTCCTGTCCCTCTCTGGACCCCACCTTGGCACACTGTACAACTCTAGTGGACTTGTGAATGCAGGTAAGTTTCCATAAAAAAACACACTAATTATTTGTTCACAACTTAGGCTTTTCTTAAAAGGTCCTAGAAATTCATTAAAAGTTATGGCCCTTCTGAGAAAATTCAGCAGCTTAATTTGAAGTTCTGCAATTTTTTTGACTTTATGTCCAAGACGAGCTTTAATTTATTACCTTCTGTGATAGATTTCATAATTTACCAATACGAAATTTATATAATCTTATATTGAAAATTATGTGGATAATCTTTCTGTAGTAAACTACTAATATGTATTTTTTGACTAAATGATTGAAAAAACATTCTGCATGATAAACTTAAAATAAGTAAAAGCTTTTTTCTCTCAGTGAAAGCATTTTTGAATAGTGTCGTTTTCTAAGGTTATAAACTTAAACTGTAAAATTTGTGAATTAAATTTAAATCACAACAAAAATAAAAGGTACCGACCATCATAATATGTTGGAATTTAAAAAATTAACCATATTTAGAAACTCGTGTTAAAATCATTATTATTTATATAGACTTATGAAAACAATGTATATGTCTGAGATAGATGAAGGGTGAAAAAGAGGTAGATCAAGGAAAGGAGATGGTTAAGAAATTATAACTAGGCAAAAGGTATGAGAAAAAAGTTTAAGAAAAAGATGACAAAAAAACTCTTAGGTTCTCCTGTAATGTGTTTTTGGTAATCACAAACTTTTAGTAATAACCCTAAGATTTATCACCTTCACAAAACAAATATTGACACTTCTTTGGCCTAGATAGTAAGATGCTTATTGAGCTCTACCACCCGGAGGTTTCGGGTGCAATACCCAATAGTAAACCTTAAAAATAGAAAAGGATCCAACTCTGGTTAAAAAATAAGTGAATACTGTTACTCCTACAGATACAATAATATTGCCAAGGTATGATAACAAACTACTAGTTACATGTCAATTCCAGTATCACTAAATCTAAAAACTCAATTAATAAGGCTAAAAGTAAAGATGTCTCCCAACTTAAACTTGCCTGCATTAACTTATAAAAAATATTAACATTTGATACATTACAGGAATGTGGTTCATGCAGAAATGGAAACGTTCTGGCTCTCTGCTACAACTATCCCTCCGTGACACAGTGGATGCCAGGCAGAGCTTTTTATGTCGGCTGGCACGCAAGTCTGCTCTGCACCGATTCCGCAATGTGCTGCTGGTAGGCAGCGGCCAGGATCGCTATGTGCCGCTGCACTCTGCACGTCTAGAGCTCTGCAAGGCGGCCATTCGAGACCAGAGCGCTCTGGGGCAGGCCTACAGGGAAATGGTAATATTTTTTTCTTGATATACATTTCATTTTTATCATCCTATTCATAGGAAACTGGGATGTATGTGTGTGTATTGCTTGATTTAAAACTTTATCGGTGTGTTTTCAGTAAATCAACCATAAGAATATAATATAGATATTAGTTTTTTGTTTTTTTTTTAAGCATATTAAGTTTTTTGTGTATGTGCAGGATATGGCCCTGGGCCATCTGAACCATGGTCAGTTGTGTGCTTGTATGAGTGGTGTTGTTACTTATTTTTTATTATGTCTCATGTCAATAATCATACTTTTTTTTAACAAAATTAATAAAAGACAGGCTTATAATAAATCCTAAAATATCTTAACTCTTTCCCCGCGGCCAGCACAAACGCCTGTGATTTGATTTGACAACATTATCCCGCTAAGCGCACAGACGTCTGTGATCTGACGACAACCCAAATTTCAAACCACAAATACTTATAAAGAATGACACAAAACCGGGATAAAAATTAAACTAAAATTTAAAATAATCTTTATTCTAGCGACATATCTCGAAACCTTGTCAAATAATGTATTAGTTTATGAAATATTTTTGAATAAACAGAGCGCAGATTGTTTCTCAATATTTATTTCCTACTATCACGTCGTATGTGTGACGCATGACAATATGCGTGGACAGTATGTGACGCACGCCGTACTGGCGCGGTTCAGTGACACCTGGCGCGTCTCTCGCTTACGTAAACATTACTAAATATTTTATATACGAGCAGCATTCAATCTGATTTTTTTTATTTCTTTTCAAATATTTTTAATTAGTGACTATATAATTGTGTATGGTTCGTTTAGTTATTGTCAGTTTTTAGTGTTTTGATTTCAAATTTGATATTTGTATTTGAAATCAATAAATTTTAAATTTTCTGTTTTATTATTTTTAACACGTTATATTCATTATGACTAAACGTGGTCTAAGTGAAGAAGAAATTGGCGATTACGTATGTGAACTTGGGTCAAATTACGGATCAAGTGTTAGTGAAGACGATAATATTTCGAACCTTAGTGATGTTATTGATTCTGATAATGATGAAAATGTTGGATTTGGCGGTGAATCGTCTACAGAAACGTATTCATCTTTGTGGCTTTCGGGTTCACATATTCCGGTTATTCATAATTTCAACGCATTTTCAGGAGTGAATCCAGACATTACGTTTTCTGAAAACTCCACCGAACTTGACTATTTTGAACATTTTCTCAATGAAGATATAACTAGCAAAATTGTTGACGAAACGAATAGTTTTTATCAACATAAAATTAATAATAAAAGTTTTGGAGATAAATCAAGGATAAGAAGATGGTATGATACATTTATTTACGAAATGTACATATTTGTAGCAGTTACAATGTTAATAACGAGGAATCGTCATCTTACCATCGAGAAGCACTGGTCAACAGATCCTCTTCTGCTGAGTCCTATTTTCGGGCAAACAATGTCTAGGGACCGATTTGAGCTCATTTTACAGATGCTACATTTTAGTGACAACGCATCAAAATCATCAGATAGACTGCATAAAATAAAAATTTTGATTGATTTTACCAGAAAAATATTTAAAGAAACCTTCGCACCTTTTCAGAATCTCTGCATAGATGAAAGCATAATTGCTTTCAAAGGGCGCTTGGTTTTCAAACAATATATCCCGTCAAAACGGCATAGATTTGGAATAAAAATGTTTGTACTCTGTGACGTGATGACTGGATATATATTAGATTTCATAATTTATACAGGATCTCAAACTGAAATTGACAATGAAATGGGACTCGGTATATCTGGTTCAGTGGTCACAACTCTGTTAAATAATTATATCGGAAAAGGACACAGTTTGTTTTGTGATAACTGGTACACTAGCCCTGAACTCTTTAAAAGATTATATGAAAACAAAACAAATGCTTGTGGAACAGTGCGTAAAAACCGAAAAGGCATGCCAAAGTTTAAAAAATTGAAAAAGGGAGAAGTGGAATCTTTTAACAATAGAAAATTGCTGGCGCTGAAATGGTGTGATCGGCGCGACGTGCACATGCTTACCACTCTTCATGACGATTCAAAAGATTGTACTGGAAAAGTAAACAGGTCAACCGGTGAAGCCATACAAAAACCCAAGTGCATAATCGATTATAACAAATGTATGGGTTTGGTAGACAAAGCGGACATGATGCTAAGTGAATTAAGTTGCATGAGAAAGTCCGTCAAATGGTACAAGAAGGTGTTTTTCCATGTAATAGATTTGTATTTGCTCAATGCCCATATTTTGTACAAACTTGTTACATCTAAATCGGTTAGTCTGGCTGAATTTCAGCTAGCTGTTATTCGGCAATTGATTGAGAAAAATTCGAAAAAAGTAATGCTCAACAAAGTTCAATGCCCCACTACTTCTGCTGACAACCCTACAAGATCTATACCAAAAATATTTAAATCATGAAAAGATAAACATTCCGTCTACGCCAAAGTGCAAAAATCCACGTCGAAGGTGTCATGTCTGTGCTAAAACTAAAATAAATATTAAAGTGCGTAAAATGACTAAATTTATGTGTTCTGAATGCAATGTTCCGTTGTGTTTCCAACCATGCTTCAGGGCATACCACGAGAAACAGAAATATTGAAAAATAAACAATCTTAATTTTTATTTCATAATAATAAATAATTCTGAGTTAAGTATTTCAATATAGACCAATAAAGATGGTGTGAACAGAGTGAGATTCATAGTGTTTGTGAAGTAAAAAACACTTTATAATTCATATCCTTGTGCCCATACAATACGCGCCGAATCCCGTCCCGTCCCAGTGCAGACTCGTCACACACACACAGATAGTTGAGTGCGGGAGTGTGGAAAGAATAATTTGTATGATCGTATCATTCGTTTGTTTATTTTACGTAATATTTAATTTATCTCCTTTATTTCAAGAGTAATGACTTTTATTTATTATCACAAAAATTACTTGTGTGTCATGTTTACCTGATGTTGTAATTAAATATCAGTGTTTCTAAACTAAATACGCATTTAAACTTAGGAATTAAAAAACGCCGAAATGTGCCGCGCACAGGGTTTGTCGAATTTGATTTTTAACGCGGTTAAAAGGTTAAAATGTAAAATACGGGGGAATCTTATCTCTAATAAACTTAACATTTAAAGGTAAATTTCAATTTATATATAATAAATATTTTGATGGTTGGAATCTACTTTACATTATACAAATAAATAAATAATCTATAAATGTATATTGCACGAATAAATCATAATTGCCGTATGGGAGACTTATGAATTTTAAACTGCCAATGCTAAATTAAAACATTTTTACCTCTCTGATATATCGAGAAATTTTAATTTTTATGACTTGAGATACTGGCTTAATTTTCAGTGTGCATTTTAGTTTTAACTGTTAATTTTATTCCACAGGTCCACAACATTGTATCACCATTAGTGGCACGTGGCACCCTAACAGTTGCTCGTTATGACGCCCAGCATGCATTACCGCACACAGCTAACGCTCTAATTGGCCGTGCTGCTCATATTGCAGCCCTTGACTCTGATCTCTTCATTGAGAAATTCCTATTAGTGTCTGCCCTTAAGTATTTCCGATAATAATTATCCATCATAAAAAAATCAGCTAATAAAATGTTACATTTAATCATAAAGTCTACCATCATTTATATACATAGATAAGTATACGCCAATTCATTTATTATTTGTCAAAGTATATTAATTAATATTACAAAATCTTAAATACATATTTCTTTCATGTGATAGAAACATAAGAAAAAATATCACCGAGTCACAGGAACGTAAGAAAAAATATTGTGAGAACTTTTAATAGTAACATTAATTTTATTATCTTTGTATGCATTCATTTTCTCCTCATTGCACTTTAATAACATGTTAGTTATATTTAAAAAAACAATGTGATTCAAATCTGGATATATTTAGACCTGATTTTATTTCAATATGTTCATAGTTGCACTCTTGGAG
Source organism: Odontocerum albicorne (assembly GCA_949825065.1). Taxonomy (NCBI): domain Eukaryota; kingdom Metazoa; phylum Arthropoda; class Insecta; order Trichoptera; family Odontoceridae; genus Odontocerum; species Odontocerum albicorne. Next base: position 13,510,657 of record OX463845.1, read on the forward strand.
TATTTTTTTATTCAATACACTTAACTGAATGTGTTCAATGTATTATTTTACTTTATAACTTTATTTCTATTGACATTAAATGTTTGCTTTTATCATCCCGCCACACGCTGGTACCTATTTTTTCATAATGATTAATATTATAATTTTTTTTAATTCAGCACATTCAATTTACTGGATCAGTTCAACCGGGAAACAGATTAACTGGGATAAAAATCCAAGTATTTAAAAAAAATTAAAATGCAAACAAAGCATGTCTCTGGTAATTGACAAGGACAGAGTGCACTCAAATAGAGGAAACTTGGAAGATACACGTGCATTCAGATGCGCGGTTGCCTAGAGAGAACAACAGATTTAGTTTTAGTGATTTCTAAGGGTTCATATATTTCTTATTTACTAGTTTACACTATTATATAGATATCTCGGTATTGTTTTTACAACCCTCAATTTGCGAAACAATTTTTGGTGACTGACATATTGTCAGGGGTGTCAAAGTTTTTATTTAAGTCATTATTTTTTTTTAAATAATGATAAAAGTTGGACTCTCAGTTGAAGAAAAGCTTGAAATTATATAAAAAAATTGAAAATCGCGCATCGGTTAAAGCTTTAATTAATGAATTATGCTGGTAACTAAAGTATTCGCAATGTGAATTCACTACAAAAATTTCTGCAGCATGGAAATCAATATAAGGTATAACCTTAAAACGTTCTCAAAATGAAAAATTTATTTGACTTGACGAGAACTGTGAAAACTAGTATCAGAAATATTACAAATTATACATCAAATTAAAAGATGCACTAATGTTGATAAAAAAACAGTAAGGAATTGGCTTGAAATTTATATGAATTTAGCTGGCCATAAAGTACTAAGTGATGAAGGTATCTTACAACGTATAATGACTGATTTCATTCAAAACATTGATCAAGTAGAAAAAATTGCATTATAAAAAAAATCCCCTATTCCGTAGCTTTGAACGGTGTGGAATCACTTCACCAGCAAGATGATTGCAGTCTGGTCTAGCAATGGTTTTAAGAAATGTTAGATGCGCAATTTACAAAATTATATCTTAAAAACAAATGTCATTCTTTTATATTGCTCCAAGTGACACATTTATTTACTTTCATTAAAAAAAACTTTTATAAGTATTCCTTATGTCAAAGCTATTAAATAAATTTTAAGTTGAAATAGTCATTGTGTAAAACAATATATGGTGAAAGATATATGGCACCCCTGCAAGATATTATACAATGGGCAATATCTGCTTGTATGGAAGCACAAAGGACGGCATGTTGTATACACAACATAGTATACCTAGTTAGCTATACAGAGATGTAGAGCATTATTTCATTTTCGTTATCATGTTGAATATTTTGTATTCTTTTTGGATAGACGATAAAATTGATTATCCGGGATTTTTTTACGGTATTTACTCTTTTTGTAGTTTTTTATTATAAACAAATGATAAAAATTAAGTTCAACAGTAATTATTAAAGATATTTAATATCATATATTGTAAAAATTCATTTTTGAATTATTTTATATATTGCATACCTTCCAATAACTGATATACTCGTATGACTGATGTTCGTAAGTCAATACAACTATATTTTATTTTAGGCAAGTATCGTGATCTTATTATATACACTGATATACACTTAATGAAACTGCCAGGATTTTATTGGTCACAATATACAACCTCAAATAATTTTCCAATCTTCGAGTAGTATTATGTCATTTTTACCTTGTTAAAGTCATTGATTTTTATATACATATTAAATATTTTTAATATTCTGAAGTAAATTTATTCAATTGCCTATTTGCGGTCTTGGTCTATTTCAAATTATAGATGAATAACGTTTCCAACAATTTTTTCAATAATGCTTAAATTTTAATGATTTTTGGAAACTGCATCTTGTACAAATATTCATTGGTCTTAATCTCGATGACCTCCGTAGCCTTATCGGTAAGACACTTGACTTCCGCCCAGGAATTTTGGGCTCGATTCCCGATGGAACCCAAAAAAATAATAAAATGGGTCCCAATCTGGTAAGAGTTATTCAGGTAACGACTTCAAGTATCGCCGCGTACGTTTTTGAGTGTTGTCTCTTCATGTATGGTAGTGTTACCAACACGTGCAACAACGTATCTCTATTTCCATGCCTAGTTCAATGGTTCTAAACTCAAAGATTCCATTACTGGAACTAAAGACAATTTTGACTCTACCACACTCTGTTATTATTATCATGCTGAATTATCATTCGGATATGTTGAAGGGTACCATATGTAAGAATTCAACTTACATACTCATTCAATTTATAAATAATTGATCTTACAGATTTATTAAATTTTTAGTTACCTTGCAGTTATGCCAAATTTAAAAATGAGAAGTCCTCGAATCTTTTTTTTTTATACACTTAATGAAATTTGCTGTCCGTTCGTTAACTGTTTGATAAAATAAACCATAAATTTAAAAAATTCTGAAAGTGTGATATAATATATTTTAACAGAAATCGACCAGACAGTAGATATTTTTATTAGCAAACTCAAATATTAAACTCACGAACACATTTTTTAAGCATTTACTAAGCTCTTGTGAAACGAGGCCTACAATTAAGTTTCTATTAAATATTATAAATACGAATATTGTTCCATCAAAATGATTATTTCATAAATAAATCAATTTTATTTCATGGATTATAAATAAAGTAATTTTACCTAATCGTGTAAATTAAATTGAATAGCTTCAATGATTAAAAAAAAATATTAGGAAATTGGATGGTGATAATCTCTTGAAATATTAATGTATAATATATTATACTTGTAATATGTTACAAATGATTTAGCTCAGAACGTGTATCTTTACACCAATTTATGAAGACTTAATAATATTTAAAACGAACTTATTAACATAGTTATTCACTTATCAAAATTTTAAGTGGAACAGGAATAAGTAGGTCTTGATTAGATGTCAATCAATTGAATCATAAGATAAAATAATCTGATATAGATGTTATTTACATAAATATATTATACTCTTACATTTACCTAAGAAATCATTATACAACTGAAATACATGTTCCTTCCGTTTCTTTTTTTGAGACATTCAAATAAAAATATCAAATCTTAATTGATATTTTTAATGTAATCTTTAAATATTGAAGTGTATGTATTTTTAAACTACTCAATATTTTTTCGAATATTTCAAGCCTTACAACATGTCAGTTTTGTAAAACAGTATTTACCTTAGTCAATAATAAAGGCCTATAATTGTGTATTTTTTACACTTACAATTTGGCACAAATGTATGACAGATAAAATCGTTAACATTTTTTATACGGACTCACCCTCAATACTACCACTAATGTTTCTTACTCAAAGTTTCAAATACTGTAAGTAATAGATCCTTTGTCATTCTTCGAAAAACATAACATTTACATGGGCATTAATGCACAGTCTCAGTTGCTTGTTTTGTAACACTTTAATTGCAGTATGGTACATATGAAAAATCAAATCGTTAGCATTTTTTTTTACATAGAACCACTCTCCAACTCACATGTCTCACAATACTACCGCTTTTTGTTACTCATTTTTCAAAAATGCAAGTAACAGACCCGAATTTGTATTTCAATCAAGGATTAGCATCATCAAAGTTATTTGACTAGAATCATGATTTTTTAACAAAGTTCCTACATCAAAACGGTATTAAAATGCTATTTTTTTCTATTATATACATGTAATTATCAGTCCTGAATTAGCTCTCGGGATTTTGTGTTTAGTTATTTTTAACTCACTTTATTATAAATCACTCTTTGAGAATCCCTGCCCCTGCCTTGTAACTATAGCTAAGTTTAGAATACTCAATATTACAATGGCACTTTAAAAAATATTCTTGATAGTTGAACAACATATATATTAGTAGATTTTTCAAAGGTTTAAACTGCTTTTTCAAATTACTGTATTTAATTCTTCATTTCCCTGAATATATGAAGCTTTTATCTTGCGAGAGATTTTATTCATAGTGATTTAAATGTGAAGAAATAATTTGGTAGAAAATAGGAATGTATGTTATCTAATAAAAATAACGAAAAAGTATATGTAATCTCAATTATTTAAAAAATCTCGGTTGGGGGTTTTTAATATTCTTTCTGACCCATATATTTTCTCTGTTAAGTAAAACATCACTACCCAACATTCGGAATAAAAATTAATTATATGTTAGTTTACCGATTGAGTCTCGAGGAGTATGGTTGCAATGCTGAAACTTAAAGGAATTTATAGAAAGGCACCACCAGGAATGCAACCTGGAGCTGAATTTAATTCAACGGGGGAAAACTCACCAAGCCCCAACACTGGGGGGATTTTCAAATTAACAACTTTCTCGATTCATTGAATGGTGGTGCATGACTAATCTTAGTAGATGGAACAATTGATTAGGTTAATTCTGCAGATAATTGATGACCTCCATGATCCAGTTAGAGGAATACTTGTCTTCCAATCCCATTCCATAGTACCCAAGTATCAGCCTGTTTTTCATAATGGACATTATAACTTTCTAGTTGGTTGGAAAAAAAACCACATGGCCTATTAGCCCACCAGATTGTGCTGCATACAACACAAATATAATTTAAACCTAAATACTATGTAATTTCTAAATCAATTTTGTGACAGGTGTATTTTTACTCCTGCTATTTATTTAGTTGATTTCTATGAACTTATGAAATAATAAAAATAATAAAAAGCTTATGATTGAAACACGGGGTGAGTAATTTATTAGCATTTTCAGTGCATATCCTATTCTGTCACAAGTGAGGATAATCTTAATAAATCATTTTTCAATTGTTCAATTGAATAATTGGATATTTATATGCAGTTAATCAGTAAGAATCTCAATGATTTACTGTTTTTTTTTTAAGTTATTTAGGATGTCCCAAAAAATATTTACATACTTTTACACCGTTCCATTTACTTGAACTTGGTTTGTCATACGCCACGCATTCGTGAGAAGTTTAGGGATGTTTAGGGATGGATTCCCACTACCATCGTGATGTGAAAGACTGAAAATGTTCCAAACAGATGGATTGGACGTTGCGGTAGCATTGAATACCCTCTATGCTCTGCAGAGACCTCACGCCAATGGACTTTTTTTTATGGAGACTCATCAAAGATAAAGTTTATAGCACAAAACTGGCAACAATTAATAAATTGAGAGTAGCCATTGAAAGATAATACCAAAACTAATTATTTGTGATGTTCGCAATTCCACATTATGAGCCCTCAATTTGAACATTAGCAATCATTTAAAAATTCTACATCTGTGTCTGACATGAAAGTCACATTCCACTATCTTCCTCAGTTCTTCTTTCAGCAGCTTTTCTGACCACTAATTAGGGGGTGCATTGTACGACATTACAGAAAGTCAGAGCTAATGGCTAATAGTGTCTCGCTGAGAGATCACATTGCCTCATTTAGTTGCACATCACATGTGCACTTGTTATCCAAACTGAAGCAAAGTATTCAGCTACTCTATAAATCATAATGGCTGGAAATAAAAACAGAAAGTTGTAATTGAAGAATAGACTTAATTGCTATCCTTATCTTATTCTCCAAGCATTATAATGTGCTTGATTTCTTATGAGAACTTTACAAAGTTTTATTATGCATTATATCATATATTTTCATTTAATAAATCTCAAGTATTACATAATTATACAATATATAGATATTGTAAAAAGTATTTAAAAATCAAACAATATTTAGAATTTCTTTGATCAATCATAGTAATTATATTAAATAATAAATTACGTAAAACACTTTGTGAACAAGAAGTATGAAACTACTCTTAATTATTCTCACAAGGAATAAAGTTTGTATTGCATAATATGAAATGAATATGTTTTAATTAACTTATTGATCAATGTACGAGTATGTAACATCATAAAGAAATACTGTTAAAAATTATTCATCTTTCAAAGATATTCAGAACACAAAACGAAAATCATGTAGCAATACATATTCAATTCAGTTTTCAAGGATGTACTAAATCTAAATTTCTACAAAAATATGTTCTCAACCCATTCTTAATCTTTATAGATTTGAAAGTTTTGTAAGTAAATTTCAGATATTGATGATCACAATAATTAACTTTGTTATAGACACACATGGATATAGTTTCATAGTTATTGCATTGAATATTAATAAATGTCCTGTATGAAAGAATAATTTATTATAAATAGCAAGGTGCTGTGGTTGTATTAACTTATAATTATACAACGTATAAAGTTACTAGATCTTTTACTAATAAGCTGTGACATTTTGATCCGAATCACATAAAAGGGTATATAATGTCATTTTAAGTAATAAGTTACGTAATTTATGAATCATTCATGTAAATTCTCACATATTTGCATTTAATGCGCTAATCAAATACAAATAAATTTGCCATGTATAATTAATTTTGAAGAAAGTTTTCTTTGTTTTTGACTACATACTATACATCGCTAATAATTATGCAATATTTTTAATCTAAAACTTAGAATGAAATAATAAAATAATACCATAAATACTTTTAAGAACTGGTTCTTCTTTTGAATAACTTAACTCTTTTACTCTGTGGAGAATTAGACATTTTTTTGTGTTTGTAATTAGTAAATCTATACTTCAATTATTTTTTTTGATAAGCCCTTGGATTTAATAATATTTACTTAAAAATTTAAAAATACCTTAGTTTATTTTTAAAATTGATCAATTATTTGAAAGATTTATAAAATAAAAAATGGAAATTTATATCTTTGAATGATTCAAAAATTTTTTTTACTATTTTAAACGGTCTATTTTGCTTAAATTGGTTGTCTTGATTTCTGTTACATTAGAATATGAACTTTTCTTTAGTATACCAAAGCTTTATTCATATTTTTTGTGATGTCAATATTTTGTTATTTAACCATAATGAAATATAAAATACAGTGAACCCTTATTATTTGTTGGATTGTTTTATAGAAATTCTGGTGATACTGAAATAGCTGATATCAAATAATAACACCCATTTAAGGTGAAGAGGTTTTTTTCATGAAAGTTGGAAAATATAGAAAAAGTCAAAGTTTCTTGATATATAGGTAAAGCCAACATTAGTAAACGACGCACTCGAACTACTATTGCTCTTTACAACAACATACATGTGTGAGTCAAGGTTTTTTAATTCTAAATGTAACAAAATACTCATTGTAAAACTAACCAACTCATTTAACCATCAAAATTTGTTGAGCTCTTGGGTGCTATCACCAAGATTTGTTGAGCTCTTGGGTGCTATCACCAAGATTTGATGAGCTTTCAAAATTTATTTAAAACTTTTAGAGCTTTCAAAGTTCACATGCATAAAATTTAATTTTGTTACCTATATAAGTAATGTATGTTTACTTTATTAATCTTTATTTGAGTCGGGAAACCAAAACTAATACGCGAATGTAAATCATAGCACAAAAAGGTTAAGAAATACTGATTAAGATCAACTCTGAACACTTCATCTAACAGAATTTAATTTATTGTATTGAATAGTTTATTCTTGTTTTACTATATCAATAAAGCCAGTTATCTGCTGGATTATTTTAGTTTTCACAAATTTGTCTGACTAAGTATTGCAGTACACTTTAGATTTTGTGTTAAATATCAAATACATGAATAATAAGGGAACACTGCTTTGGAAAAATAATAAATGGTGCTATAATAGTATTTATAAATAGGCATTTATACTTTGAGAATTATTTTATTGGTATATATGACTTATCTCCATGTTATGTTATTCCAATGAAATAAAAAATCTTTATTTATTCGCGTGTATGTGTATTAAAACAGTTTTGTAACCAGTTTAAATGTAGAAGTAAGTATTTATAAAAACCCTGACATAAATGTTATATTTATATTTACCTACAGTGGAACTCGGTAATAATGAGATTTAAGAGGCTGTCAAAATTGCTTGTTTTAACCTGTGCTCGCGATAACCGAATTCATATATTTTCCATATCTCAACTTTACTACACTTTATTACAGCTTTAGCCTTCAAAATGTACCCACAAATGGGCCAAATTCAAAATGAACCCACCTTACAAAAACTTGATTTTACTTTTGACAAGAAAATCATAAAAGATCATTGAAACTGGGGGCTAATGATTTATTAACATGCATTAGGTTTTAATTGAACTGATGACACTAAAAAAGGAATTTTATTATCTATCCCGGAATAGAGCCATTTTTAGCCAAGCTTTCAGCATGTAACATATGAATGGTTGAAGTAAAATAGGCACTAAGTACCAAAAAAAAACTAAGTACAGTACCTAGCAGTAAGTAATACACATCGGGCTTAAGAAAGAGACTTCGGCTTTGTAGAGCATCGTCTCTGTCATTCATACATGTGTTCCGTCGCGATTTGTCGTGCGACAGAGACGACGCTCTACAAAGTCGAAGTCTCTTTCTTAAGCCCAATGTGTATTACTTACCGCCGGGTACTGTATGCAGTTTCATTCTATATGACATATAAAACGAAACTGCATACTTAGTTTTTTTTTGGTACTTAGTGCCTATTTTACTCCAACCATTCATATGTTAATGTGAAATAATAGTTATGACTGTATGATAGAAAGATCACACAATTGATAAATAACAATGATCAAAAACACTAAATGTATAGGAACCACACTGTGCTCACTATAATCGAGTTCTTACGAGTACTATGACTGGGTTCGTTGTTTCAAAGTTCTTAAGTACATGATTCTTTGCACAAATATCAATCCTAAAATAAATTGTTACTTATTTAAAATTGTGTCCAAGTTATAGAGCCACGAATATTTCCCATCTTGTCTTTGTATTCCTTGGCAATCAAGTACCAGCTGTGGCCCGATACCAAGGGGCTACCGTTAAGTATGATTCAGAGATTCTGGATTTATTCACCTTTATAACATTGCCATCCTTCTAATCATTCATCATTTTTTAAAGTTTTACCTCTGTTATACAAGTGATTTTCATAATGTATTTTTATTAGTAACAATTTAAATCAATATATTATTACAGACATAACTTATTTTTTCATTTTGAGTTTTTCGTGTATTCATATTCCAAGGTTTTAAAATATACACATTATTTTACGATATCTGGCATTTATTTGAAGTAATATTGCATTTATTTTTTGTCTTGTTAATAAAATTCAATTTGTCAATTCATTAGTTAATTGTACTCTTGATTAATATTTTTAAAGCCATAATATCTATTTGATTGATTTATCTTTTAATTTTACTCAATATATGCCCTGAACTATATAATGGCTTGGTGCTATTACCAAAGATATGCAGAGTGTTGGTGTTTCCAACTGAGGAGAAGTAAAAAGTAAATATAAAATAAAAGCCCAGAACAAAGCTAACTGGAGAGGTTATACTGACTTACCTGGGTGTCTGGATTGCCATGAACTAGAAGTGTTGATCATTCAATTGTTACTATATTTTTTTTAATAAAAGTTATTGTTGAAAATACTATTTGAATTAATTCTTGTTGGCACCTTGTAATAAAAAGCATTTATTCTATTTATGATTATAAATGAAGTGTAGTTTAATCTTATGATAGAATAGTATATTTTCTCCATTAAATTGTAAAAATACCCATTTATATGCATTTGTTAACTATCCTTGCCTATATTTTATTTTTAATTGAAACTTTTTTAGGTGTATATTTTCTGGAATGAGATTATTAATTATGAAAAATATAAATATACACATTATTGCCTGATTATTTTTGAAGATATATAGATACACTAGTCAATTAATTAGTTACCTATTATGTACAATAATGCGCTTATTTGAGGGTAAATCAAAAATAAAGTTACTTGTTTTGTATGTATTTTTTTTATTTTTTAGAATAAAATAAATATAATCATTATTCTTTTTCTTCATAATCATAACCTTTTTACTGTAGACGATCCATCTCTTCAATGATCCTTGAAAAAAATCCATTATAAAAATCAAAAAATCTCTTTAGGTGAACATACAGATAAATAAAAGTTATAAAATTTTTATGAATTACAAAAGTGAAAACAATAGAAACCTATTGACTTTATTTCTGTGTTCGGTCCGTTTATAAATTTTGCTGAAGAACCTCCTTTTATGAATATTGAATATACACTTTTGCTTTATTTTCATTGTTTTGACAGGATTTCCAACTTTGATAAAATATATTTTTTTAATTTCACATCATGAATGCAAACATTTTAATTTTGAATAACAGATTATTATTTGCACTCAAATACTTTTATTTTGTAAAATATATTCATATTAAAATCTTCCAACCATATTGTTATTGGTTTTGCTATTGAAAATGTGTTTGTTAATGATTATGTAAATTCCATGAATATAAAATAGATAATTATGCATTTAATTGGAGTGGCGCTTGATTCATATTTAAAAAATGTAAACATTGTGGTTTTAGTGAAAATATATTTAATAATTGTAGTGAAAAATCACTACATATAATGTTTACTTATTGATTTTTACATTGAAAGTGACAATTTGATACATTCAGAGGAATATTATACAATTTTATGCAAACACTTTTAAAAGAATAATATTATTTGTGTCATATTTAATTTTCTTTGAATTAGAAATATCATATTCATGTGATAATAAAATAACAATAAACTAAAATATTGTGAGTTACCTTGCAGGATGCAAGTTCACCCAAATTTATAAAGAAGTTGGGGTACTCTGCATGGCCCAAGCTTTTGTCTTTCCGACTCTGAACTAAGAAATTTGAAATGTGTATCAAAATAAGCCTATTTCAATATTGTCTATTTAAAACTTTGTTGTCTATAGGTAAAAAAATCAATGCTATAATTTTTTTTTGTCATACTCAACAAAAGTATAAGAAAATCAGATTTTAGTCATTTATCTACCAGCATGCACATGAGCATCACTCATATCTGTTAATAGAGTTAAAGTGTATCATGTTGAGGAATGGCATTGTTGAAAATTAAAATGAATGAAAAATTGAATTATATTTCTTAACGCAAGGAAAAGAATTGAAAAACATTTTTTTAGCTTTTCTGTCACCATTTTCAAAGATTAATATTTATCTGAGATTAATATTTCATAGTTTTAATATATAATATTTATATATTTCTTTAAAATAAAATTCAATATTACTCAAGCAGGATTGTTCATACATTTTTAAATTGTCCCTAAAATTATTTATAAGGAGGATCTCCTAAAAGTAACATTCTTTTATAACATTGCATGTAAACTGAACATTTTCAAATTGTGTTAAAAAAACATGTGTCTATTACATCTACTGTGAAATTCAGTTAAAATTTAAGAACAATGTGGACAAAATTAGCTGAATCTTTTAACTTCTAGTATTTAACTATATTTTCATGTCAAAACCTTAAGGCTTGTATTCCAAAATCTCTCTCATACCAGAGTAACAGTGTATTACAGTTTATCATTGATTTCAATTCGTGACTTGTATCAATTGGCTACAATTGTATCAAGTCACTTGTCTCAATAAAAGCTGAAGTCTTAAGGTTTTCGAATATTGGTCTTCAGGACCCTCGTTGAGGATCAAACCACTTCAGGTGATAGAAATGCAATAAATTGTCTGGATAGCGCTAATAGTGTGTCAAAACTCATTTTAAGCAATTGTATAGGTAAAAATTATGATTTTCTCTGGGGAACAACCAAACTTACTGTGTGATTTTCCCACAACCAGGATTGTTCAGAGACAATTTATTGCCTTGTCTATGTTTATCGCCCAATACATTCGGCTCTTCAATGGAGGATTTAAGACATCGAGTGCTTTGTAATGAAAAAAGAAAAAGGGCAAGAAATGAAAATAAAATGTGACGGATAGAATCATATAAATGAATGTAGTCAAACTGATAATGTAATGTGAGTGTGCTATATCGAAGTTAGACTGATTTTCATCTTGTAAATTTAGTGTCTCAATGTTCATTAGTAATTTTAATGAATGTTATTTTATGTGACTGATTAACGTAAAACTTTCTCATGAGCAAACTAAGTACTTAAACCCCATTCTGTCCAAACATTTTCATGTAAAAAATACTTAAAAAGTAATGTCAGTTATGTAAATAATATAAAATATGAATTACCTCACAAATTGCTCATTGAAATGTGTGGATGGATGTGCATATTTTATTGTGTATAAATAACTATTGTTTTCGATTAGATATTCAATAGCTTTATTTCTTTTTGTACATCCAAAAATAAATAAAACTTAAGAAAAAAAGTTTTTCTTTTAAATATCCAATATTTTGTTCTCTTTATATTTCAATATTAAAATAATTTCCATTACATTATGACATATTTATGTGTGTGTTTTTAATAACAATTTATGGCATGGAAACATAATCCTACTTACAAAGTTCGTACTTTTCTTCCATTAAGGAAAGAGTTTACTTATTTCCGTAGAATGGGAGCCTTTTTGGCAGGGATAAAAACCTCCCCACGGCAACTTCAAAAATCCTTGCCCATCGCACCAGATAACTTCTTCCCGCCTTAACAATAACACCATCCAGTGAAGAAACACAGACAAAGCCTCTAAAAAAACAAAACCAACCACCCAACATGAAAATAAGGATATCCAAAGTTTCAATCTTACCTACAGGCACCCCGCCACTCCACATATTTATGTGTATTTTATAGGCAATGTTAACAGTCAGAAAAAGAACAAAAGGAGGATTTTATTGGCTATCATTAAATAAAATCCCTTTTGCATTATTCTGAGAGATTCTTCACCATGAACATGCATCTTCATTTCTCTCTCACTACCCTCTTGATTTATTTCAAAATTATGAACCAATCAGAAGTAAATATTCTACACTTTGAAAAAACAGAAAAAAAGTAAACCATATGTACGTGTACAATTAATATTGAAACCAGAGGCAGAACAAATTCTTGTTTCATAATATTGGAAATGAAGATCCTGTTATGTATCTCGGTAAAATCACTTGCTGATAGAATTTTCAATTTTGAAATTATAAAAATATGCATCATTAAGAGGTAATAATTCTATTCAACACTTGAAAAGAAAAAATAGTGCAAGGATTACCTGTATCATTCTTTTGAATAACCCCTAAGGTGCAAGGACAGTTGGAAGATCATCGAAAAGGTGCATGAACAGATGGCAGTCAGCATCCCAGGAACAACAAAATATAAAGATTGTTGGTATACACAGAAAACTAGAAGAGAAATTGTCTTTGTTATACTGGATATTTTATTGACAGTTTCTAAGCTATATTGATAGAACTGCAGTAAACAAACTTAGTGTCATGAGGAATAATGATCAATGCAGGCAATAGAATTCCTTAGAATTTCTACATGCTAACAACCTATTGTCATACTGTATTACACTTTCATTATTTACAGTACAACCTGGCGAATTTACTGTCAATCTTTTGCCATATCTTCTAACCAACCAAATAATGTTTAACAAGACTTAAATGAAAACCAGACTCGAACACTTTTTAAAAATTCTGGGTACTAACGGGAATCTAACCGCCGTGTTGGAAAACAGACATCTTATCAACTAGGCCATTGAAGTTATCATACACCCTAATTAGGAAAAATAAACTATATGTGAGTGGGAAATTTAAGGAGTCAGACAGTTGTCATTCCAATCTACAAATGCTGAAAATTTCATAAACTTGTACCTAACAGAACCAATTAGATATGCTACTGCAGTTGATTTTATTTTGCTATAACTCGAATGTGAAATTAACTTCCTGTCTGTTTTTGAATCATTGATTTCTCATTACTTAATTTTACTGTGACTTTGATATATATGTAATTACAAGTAAAAGTTCTACTAAGTCTTCTCCTTTTCTTCTGACTTCGCTTAGTCCTATGATATCCCAATTGATGTGATTTAGTTCCTCTTGAAGTTCAATGATATGGGCCTCACTTGAAAGGGTATGAGCATTAAACGTTGTGATGTTCATCTGGAAGCAACCGATACCGTATCGAAGCCTCCTTTCTAGGACCGCTGCTGTAGCCCTGTCCGGGATGTCTTCCGGAGGGTGTTTTTATTTTTTGGTTTTCAATCATGGGGGTTTTTGTGGACAGGGAGTACTTTGGTCTCCCCTTATACCGCGCTGCCCAAGCGTATTGGTATGAGCCATTTGAGATTTGCAGACGATATCGCTATATTCTCACAAAACCCGAATGATCTTCAGCACCAACTACAAGAATTGGCAGAGGTCAGTAAAGAAGTTGGTTTAAAAATGAATATATCAAAAACCAAATATATGATGAACAGCTTTGCTACCTCAAAACCAATAAACGTAGATGGAAAGCCGCTAGAACTTGTCCAGGAATATGTGTATCTGGGCCAACTTATTTCCTTTGTAGGTGGCATATCGGAGGAAATAGCACGAAGAACAAAACTAGCGTGGAGCTCATTTGGATGTTTGAACAACATCTTCATAAGTAATCTCCCAATATCCTTGAAGCGAAAGGTCTACAACCAGTGTATTCTCCCAATACTTACGTATGGCTGCGAGACATGGACGCTCACAGTAAAGAACACACAAAGGGGCATGGAGAGATGCATGTTGGGATATACTAAAAGAGACTGTAAACGAAACACCTGGATTCGCAATATAACAAAGGTAGAAGACGTTATAAAGGTGTGGAAAAGAATGAAGTGGCAATGGGCAGGACACATAGCCAGAATGTCAGACTCCCGATGGACATCCGAAATAATCCAATGGTACCCAAGAGGCCCAGAAGAAGACCGAAGGTACGCTGGATAGATGAAATCAGGAAACATGGCAGCATCACATGACATCAACGAGCAAAAAACCGAACTATTTGGAGTCAACTTGGGGAGACCTTCATCCAGCAGTGGATCAACCCTGGTTGACAATGATGATGATAAGTAAAAGGCACATTAATATACATTTTATGGTTTTGCCAATATTCATTGCTAAGTTGAAGGCTGCATAGTAAATAAAAAGAAAAAATATGTTATTTAACACACTTATATCTGAATTTATAGGTAAATACAAGTACTATATGTTAATTATTTTTTACTCAAGAATTTAATTGGTGTTTCAAGTTGAATTTTGTATAAATTAGCCGTAGCTTCCTCAAATAAGGGAGTCACGTGGTTTCATTACCTTACATTAGAGTTTGGAGCGTATTAGGACTCTGAATACAAATCATATAATTTTAAGGTTATAAATTAGTATTTAGGTCAGACGATGAATTAGACCTTAGTATACTACAGCTAACTTTTTTGTAGAATCAATTAAATACCACAATTCTTTTCCGCCATTTTTTTTTAATATTTTAAGCATAAGGCGACCGGAAAGTAGTGTAGTTTTTTTAATAAGAAAAATGTTTTTACACAAAGAATTTCATTTTTGAATCAATTATATAATCTCCATCGGTATTAATCACGGTTACCTATGTTGGAACCAAAATTTCAATACCCTCTTTATAAAGGCAGTTGGCTTTGGTGGAATAATTCCAAGAGCCTAGTTTTGATATCAATATTTTGGAAAGTTTTTCTACTGAGAAAGTGCTGCGTAAATCTGAACAAATAGTTATCAGCGGATGGTAATATCCAAAAAATAAAAGGTATATTAACAACGAATGGTAATATCCCTTTTAATTTTTTGTGGACACCTTTTATTTATCTAACTTGCTTCCATTGGTTCTTCCTGCTTAGTCTCTTAATACAATAGCTTGATGTTGACATCATGTAGGATCTTGAGACATCATAATAAATACGCCAGTGAAAGTCTTATTTAAATAAGTTAAGTGATTTCTGAATTTTCTAAACCAATATCAAATTTTACTTACTTCGATCACCATAAGTAAGGTACTTCAAAATATTATATTATGGCTCATTTCTTAATAGTGTGATCCATATATAAGAGCATGGAAATAAGTATTATTTTTGCTAAAATATGAGATATTAGATGGATATATATTTTTTACAGGGGCTTATAATAATTACCCTGTACGTTCCATCAGAGAAACAGGAATGACATAAAACTCTTCCATTCAAGTTGGTTCATAGCAATAGCATTACCCATATATCCCACAACGTTAAGCTGAGTGTAAATTTTTCTTTCTACATACGTACACACATCAACGAATATAAACAAGCATATAATTTAATATTGCCATATACGATTACTAATTTTCCCAATACCATCGCCATATTTATTTTTAAGTAAGTCACAGAAACACTATACATCTCTTTCTTTCCCAGAAACGCCCTCTCGTTTGTCATCCTCCAGAGGCTATTCTTTTCAGGCAATTCAGTGGCTTGTTGAAATTGCTTCATATAGAAGTGTAGTGCAGTGTCAGAAGAAATTTTCACTCACTGTTTTCTGTAAATAACGAAAATAAATTAATTTCCCAAACGCATTCGCGAATATCTCGTATCAGAAGTAACAACAAAACAAGCAATAATTCGACCGAACTGTCAGTTTTTGGTGTAAAACTCGCGTATATTTTAGAATGCGGTGGTCTGACTTCCGTTCATAAAAATTAAGTCCTTTTACATTAAAAGATGGGAAAATTGTTGAGTCTGTTAGCGCGCGACGACTCTACATGCTGCTCATCACAGCGTTATGAAGTTTTCCTCGACTTTGAGAACGCCGCGCCTACGGAGACCGAGAAAGAAGTGTTCGAGGAAGTGCAGAGGGTTCTGATCGATTCCGAGAATGTGCTCGACGAGATCCAGTGCTACAAGGGCGCTGGGAAGGAGATCCGCGAGGCTATAGCCGACCCGTCTCCCATCTGCCAGGAGCGGGCCTGGCGAGCTGTCACTCCGCTGGTCACCAAATTGGTGCGATGCTACGAGCACTCACTCAAGATACAGAGGGTAATTGTACATTTTTGAATTGATTATGTTATTCCCTAAAATTTATGTTTTTATTGCTCTGAAGCATTATGTCAACATTTTGTTTGGACCTGGAAAAAGACAGAGAAGCCGAATAAATGCTGTAGAAATGCGTGCATTGAGACAGATACATGAAATGACAGTGTATGACAAAATAAGGAAAGAAGTAATTAGGGATGAATGTGAACTAAAGGCTGATGTGCTGAGTAAGATGAAGAAGAGCACTCTGAGATGGTTTGGGCATGTTGAATGAAGAAAGAATAGCAAAATGGATATATGGTTGAATCAAGTGAATAATGTTTTTAAAGAAGGAAATGTAAGAAATCTTAGGTGTTGTATAAATGTGGAAGATGCGAAATATGTGTGTCGAGATAGAAATATCTGGCAATCTCTCCTCTGCCTACCTCCAACAGGGAAACAGTGTGATGGTATGTATGTACATTATACTAAATCTTGAAAGACTAACTCCCATTATAGAAGAGGTCTTTTGACTAGAGTTCAAGGTGTGTTTTATGGTATTCTAAGACTTATATTGTGCGATGCCACATTACATGACAGAACTGTGTTAGGAAGCCCTCTGGGAGAGTGGTAAGCTGAGGTTGGCAGAGTCCCTTGTTAAGGGAAATCAAACAAATATAACCAATTGTCTTAGTCGGTCATCTGGAGTTGTTGGCCCGTCCCTTTCACGTGGACCAAACTTTCTCTGTAGTGCTAGAAATCAAATAGCATGGCGATGAAACATTTTAATATTCATTATGGCCATGAAAAATTTTAATATTCTCAATTTCAATCAAAGGCTACCTCGTCCGTCATACAGATTTTCATGTTTTTTTTTATTTTTCGGAGCATTTCGAATTTGAAGGCTTGACGTAGCCCCTTTAGCCCATGGTAAAATACAGGCCTGTTTGTTGATATCGATAATATTGTTCAAAAAAAAATTTTCATTAGACTCCATGTATATTGTTAATCATAAAATTTCATTTCCAGTATTATTTCTATACTTGAATTCATTAATTTAATTATAAAAAATTGGATACATGCTTTTCAAGATTTATACTTTTTATAAATGGAAGTTTTTAATTAATTAATTTTTGGTATGACAATCCATTAACCTTGGTCCTGTACATCTCGTTGCCAGTTCCTTACTTGGAACACCGATATATCCCTGAAAATATTATCCCACTTCAATCTCGACCTACCAATTTGTCAACATCCTTCAGGCTTACTTTTCAGGAGGCTGTTTTAGAAGCAAGACTCATTCAATATGCATACGTCCCTTAACAATCGGAGTCTTCCAGACTTAATATATTTAGAGATGCCGGGTTCATTGTATAGCTCATATACCTCGTTTTAATATTGTATGCGAATCTCCACTCATTTTAGAATTTTGAATATTGTGAAATAAAATCAATCTTTACTTGATTATTCAAAGAGAAATGGTAATAGAATATTATTTATGGGTGCGATTATTAACTATAAGAAGGAAACAAGAAGCATTGTTTGGTAATGTAAATAAAATTATTATTTTGAAAGTTGAATGTAATGCGTAATTACTGATTGAAATGTTAAATCTTCTAATGCCATATTATTTTTAATAAAAAAAAATTGTTTACTTTGCTTCTGAAACTTGATTTGCTGAAATAATTTTTTATTTATATATACTATATATCTTGCTTTTAAAATTTCTCCACATTGATTATTGTGTCAGAACAGGAACTGCATTTTAATATTTATAATACAGTGAAATCTCAGTTCTCGGACTTAATCTGTTCCAGAAGGCTGTTCTGTTCCACTTAATCTGTTTCAAAAACTGATTTGTTTGAAAACCGTATAAATTTTTCCCATAAAAAGTAATGTGGATTAAATTAATCCATTCCAGACCTCCAAAAATACACAGCGCGGCAATAGATTAATTAAATTAAAATTTAACTGCACTGAGGAGAGCTGATGGAGTAAGTGGTAGAGGAGGAGTGATGTTATTGTTTGAAAAGGGAGTCACCTTGCATAAAAACATCAGGTGATTGTCCTGGATTTTTTTCTCTTTTCTGTCTCACACAAATTTGTCTAATGAGGTTTGTTTTTACCTGTGTTTTAAAAAAATTCTTACGTGAGATGACATTGTTATTGAAAATGTATTTTTGAGAACCGAATTAAAACAATATGTTAGTGATGCGAAACGTTCGAGAACCTAGGTTCAACTATATATAAAGTCAATACAGTTTCAACATGACCCAATATGCTTCAATAGAAAAGTTTTTTAGAACATAATCAACACCTCACTCAAAATTTCCTTTTCCATTCATTCAACCACTTTTTGATTCTCCCTTTAAACATTTCATCATTCATTGTATCTTTTTATCTATTGTTTCGAACTTAGAATTTAAGAATCATCAGGTTTTTTTTTAATATTCACAATTAAGTGACTTTTTAATGAAATTCTTATATACTTGATTTTTTTCAACTACTTTTTAAATATTTGCATAACCTAACTATTTTTGAGTCATGTGACTCAAATTCTGAAGATGATTCACATAACTTGATCAGGTTTTGTATATACATATTTAAAAAAAGGATTAAAACAAAGTTAAGTGACTTATAATTTAATAAAAAATATTTTCCCCAACGTTAATGCAAAACTCTAGTCAAGTTATCAGCAGACTATTGTATTAAAGTACACATATTTTATTCTTTTAGCATTGTACCGTTTGACCAAACAAAACTCTTAACCTGATACTATAATATATCACACAAATTCTATTCTAGATTCAAAACCCAAATATTCTCTCTTCTGTGTGTTTAACTAGAATCATATGTCTAAGTGTCACTTTCTTTAGAACACATAAATAGTTTGAATCAGAATACAATGCTTGAATTAATATTATTTATCAGTATTAGAAAACGATACTCATGAATTACTATTGAAAGTCCTGAATAAATTGATTGTTCTAAATCGATTAAATAGGGTGGGATATTATTTTTAAATAGGGTGGAGTTTTTACTGTTGCTGGTCCTATGGCTTGGAATGGGCTGTCTCTAATTTTTAGAATTATGGGTGGCGTGTGCATATTAAGCACTTAAAGGCAACCATTTTTTAAAGGTCTTATCTAAATTTGCGATTGTATATGAACACTACACACAAACACTTTACTTACACCTAAAACCGAATGTATTACTACCACATATAGGAAGATCTATAAATATTTATTTATAGTTTGTCTTCCCTTGGTAAGTTTTCTGTGGTTTTCTCACCAAGTATATTTTTCTAAACATATACAGATCCGGGGAAGTACCTAATCTAAAGGCCATAGCCACTACCTTAAATCCTTACACTCAACTTATTTATAACACATCGATCAATAAGTCCCGGGACTAACTACTAAAACAACATTTGTTTGCCAAAATTTTTCTTTATTCATCAACATAATCTCCTTCAAGAGTGATACATTAATTCCAACGCTTTCCTAACTTTTCTATGCCAGCCGTGTAGAACGATTTATCTTTGGTTTCTAAATAGGCGTTAGTTTCGGCAATCACTTCTTCATTGGAGCCAAATCTCTTTCCCTGGAGCATCTTTTTGAAGTCTGCGAACAGCCAATAGTCGCAGGGGGCTAAATCTGGAGAATACGGTGGGTGCGGAAGCAATTCGAAGTTCAACTCATGCAATTTGGCCATCGTTACCATCGACTTGTGACATGGTGCATTGTCCTGATGAAAGAGAACTTTTTTTTGCAATTGCTGCCTTCAAACGCTCCAATAACGCTATGTAATATTAGCTATTGATGGTTTTTCCCTTTTTAAGGTGATCGATGAATATTATACCATACGCATCCCAAAATACGGAGGCCATAACCTTCCCGGCTGACTGTTGAGTTTTTGGTCGCTTCGGATGATTCCGGAGTATAGTAGTGGATCCAAGTTTCATCCATTGTCACATACCGACGCAAAACTCCTGTTTATTTTGCATAAAAAGTGCCAAACAGCGCTCTGAATCATCTATGCGTTATTGTTTCTGTTCCATTGTGAGCAAACGCGGTACCCATTTCGAAAAAAGCTTTTTCGTGACCAAATGTTCATGCAAAATAGTGTTAACACTACTAAATGATATCTTCAGGATGTCAGCTATCTCACCCAACTTTACTTTGCGATTTTCCATCACGATTTTGAGGGTTTTTTTATGATTTCTGGTGTAACAGCCTCATTTGGACGACCAGACCGTTCTGCATCATTTGTGTCTGTACGACCGCGTTTGAAATCAGCATACCACCGACAAATGGTTGTTTTCGACGGAGCAGAGCCCGGATAACACTTTTCAAGCCATCGCTGAGTTTGAACGGTATTTTTTCCCATTAAAAAGCAATGTTTTATCAACACACGAAATTCGGTTTTTTCCATTGTTTTGAAAATAGCAAAAGTAGCGTCACTATAACCACTGTAACTCAATGACACAATGTTGGAATGTCATGAAAGTTTGACACGTTACTTCTAAAGGTTGATACTAACTGACAACGGTATGGATTTGTTATTAAAGGTGCCATCTGTTGGTTAGTCCAGGGACTTATTGATCGATGTTTTATATATATTTATTTGGTGATATTTTTAATCTTTCTATAAAAAGTCCCGAGTTGGAGCGCCATTGAAAAAGTCTACTCTCTAAATGGCGCAATATAAATTGTCCTTTGATTATATTATTTTAGACAGGTGATAATGAAAGTACCCCTGGAGTGATCTTGGTCACTAAAAATAACTAGAGAAACAAAGTTTATATGTATGGAAAATGTTGTCAATATTCGTCTTCTAGTTTTAAATAATGAGTTTAAGATTGACTTTTTTCACCATGTTTAGAAGTAGAATACATGGAACCCGTTAGCCTTGTTCCTGCGCTGTTATTTCAATTTATTAAAAAAAAAAAAAAATTACCAGTATACCATGAAATATGGTTCCTTCTTTTCAACTTAAAAACATTTAAAAAAAGGTCTATCTTAAAATAATACATACACACTAATATTTAATAATTAAATATTAAGAATTATTCAGAAGTAAAAAATCCTCCTTTTTTGTCTTATTTCATTTTATTTGGAGTTAACTCAATAAAATAAATATTCCATTTACTTTAGTGTTTATTTGACTTTTAACAGTCAATCTATCAGTAGCCAACGAGTACAAAAAATGTCTGATAACTCGTGAATAAAAAACCTCTGTTGAAAAAACCATCTATATTTGTGTTTGTTGAACCTTATCTCCAGTTATTTTAAGAATCAGATATCGCATTTTGCAAGAGGACTCAGTGACATGTATGTGTTAATTTTTTTAGTTTTATTACGAAAATCCAAATAAATTAAGTAAAATAGTCACAATAACACAAAAAAAACTGATTCATTTAATCCACCTTTAAACTGCATAAAAATCTCATTCCAGGTGACATATTCAGCATGCTCGATTCACACACATTTAAATTGTACATCTATTAGGTGTTAACATAAGTTGTGTCCGTTTTTTTTTTCAAATTAAAAAATTAGCACCAAAAGTAAAACAAAATGGTAAAGGCTATACGTCATTCGAAAGAAAATTTTCTGCTCTACAAGATATTGTGTTTGCTTTTACGTTACATATATTATTTTATTTGATTACAAGCCTTCAAAATGGAATGTCAAGTAGAAGAAAGTGAGCATTTTTGACACCTCCTTCTGTTCGCGTTCAATCAAGGGAATAAAGTTGCCAAAGGTACTCGCGATATTTGCGTAGTGTACAGCGAAGATGCTATGAATTAAAGGACATCTCGTCGATGGTTTTTGCGTTTCAAAGACGGTAATTTAGACCGGGATCTTCATGAATAACATGGTTTAAGCGGTGCTCATCAAAGTCCACTGGTCGTCCGGAATGCTCCATATCTTTCAGGTCGAAATTACCGTCTTTGAAATGCAAAAACCATCGACGAGCTGTCCTTTAATTCAATGCATCTTCACCGTACACTTCGCAAATATCGCGAGCAGCTTTGGCAGCTTTATTCTCTCGATTGAACGCGAACAGAAGGAGGTGTCGAAAATGCTCACTTTCGTCTACTTGGCATTTCATTTTGAAGGCTTGTAATCAAATAAAATAATATATGTAACGTAAAAGCAAACACAATATCTTGTAGAGCAGAAAATTTTCTTTCGAATGACGTATAACTTTTACCATTTTGTTTTACTTTTGGTGCTCATTTTTAAATTGGAAAAAAACAGACACAACTTATGTTAACACCCAATATTATAATAACAACAACATTGATTACCTTATTGCTCTGCGGGAGAAAAAAGCTACTAAATCTTAATTCACTAAATTAACTACTTTTAATCCAAATTTAGTAACTGATAGGGGAAAATTATTTCATACTCTTTGTTAGAATGGTTCTATATGAGACCGCATAGGTACAGTGAAACTTCTATCGATCGTTTTTTAGGGAACTTATTGAACTAAACAATAAATATGCGAATATGTGTATGTTAAAAAAAATTGTAAAATTCTTAAAATTATATTTATGTGGATAATGTGTATAAGTAAAAATAAAATTATCAAGCCGCACAATATTCTAAACAGATATTACAGTAAAATGATTTATCTGATGTATTTTTGTGTGATTTATATGGAAGTAATTCAGGACTGGGTGAGATAAATGACACGTAGAAAAATGATTATTCGAACAATATTGATCAAGATTTTACTGTACGAGTATATGTATTAAACTTTATAATTTCAATAAACACATTTTGGGCTTTCACAGTTCTTATCAGTTGTATAAGGTCTTTTTAAATGTTGTACCACATGGTTTGCCTTATGATGCCGACGTTTCGAAAATGCTGCAATTTTCATCTTCAGGGCTTGTTTTTAGTCGAATTCGAATGGTGAAGTTGACTACAAACAAATTCTGAAGATAAAAACTGCAATATTTTTTTAAACATCGGCATCAGCTAAACCATGCGGTATAACGCTCCCAATGACCTTATACAATTAATTAAATATATTGTTCTCACTGCTCCGAGAAATCCTTAAATGACTCCTTTTTTGTACTCATTGTAATTCTTACTAAAAAATATTCAAATGTAGACAATTTTATTCTGTTATGATATTTTGCGCTTTCTTATTGTTTTTTTATAGATCAAAGTTAGAAAACTTAATTCTTTCAGAGTTTAACCATAAATAGTGTTTTATAGAAACAACTTAATTTCAACATCTTGTCTCGGCTCATTCTCAAGTAACAGAAATAATTTTTCAATGACTTTATAAAGAGTTGTTAAAAATAGATGATTGTCAATAAACAAAAACAGCAAGGTTTAGTAAAGTTTTAAATACATAATTATTTATGTTACTTCTTAAAAAAACAATATATTTTAATAGTAAAAAATGCTCCACTAATTGTAATTTTAAATCCACTAATTGTATGGAACTAAAAAAACATAAGTATCTAGTAAAAAAAGTTTTAAAACCATATTTATACCACTATCATAACATCACACTCAAAAATAAGAGTGAGAAATCTGATAAATGAGTTGATCGTCTTAAATGATAGTGTGAGTCACCCGTCCCACTCACTTCCTGTGTAGATAGGTACTGACTGAGACATGTGTCCTATTCTGTCTCATTCACTCTGGCCAGCTGATGGTGATTATCTTTGTCATCTGCGGGCACGCCATCTCCCTAGCTGGATGCATGGATCAAGTACCTATGTAATGTGGTATGTTTACCAGTCACTAACTCATCTACCTATGCCCTTATATAGAACTTGTATGCAGTACACATGTCACAAATGGATGTTTCATAATTGCATTTTCTTTGTATTTGTGTTTGATTTACAAATAATGCATACATACCATCACGCCCAAAAAACTAAAGTCTTGTTTGTGCTCCCTGATGATGAGGTAAAAGCCTTGAAACCGGTAGGATTATACCGTTTCAAAAAGTGAAATAAACAGTGTTTGATAAAAACAAATTACAATGTCTTTAAACCTCCACAATGTTAATGCCTTAACTATATATAATATAATAAACTATTATATATTTTATTATTATGATACAAACTTTCTCTTTCGGTAGATAAATATACTTGTAGGGTATACAGTTTCATCTGACTTCTATAATCTAAAAGTTAAAATTTGTATACTGATGTCTTCCAACAAAAGAAATGAAAACTCATAAGTTCATTTTTTGTACCACATCTAGATTATTGTATTTGTATTTATTCAGGTCTATCTAATTTACACATTTTTCGACTCACCTGTTTTCAATGCAGCTGGTGGAATATATAGTAGTTATAAATATTGTCATATTAGTCCGCTTTTAAAAAGTCTATATTGACTCAAGTGTCGAGAACAGATTAATTTCAAACGTTGTCTCTTTTTTTTCAAGGGATGTCTTCGTTGTATCTTTCGAATTTGTGTCTGAAAGATGTTCCTTCCGAGGGGTGTAAAACTTCCAAATCGATATCATATTCATCGAATAAATTGATTGTTCCAAATCGATCCAATGGGGTGAGGTATTATGACAAGGCTTTTGCTGTTGCTGGTCCTGTGGCATGGAATGGTCTGCCTCTAAGTGTTAAAGATATAGGTTACATGTGGAGCTTTAGGAAACACTTGACAACCTATTTTTGGAAGGTCTTATCAAAATTTATGATTGTTATATATAAACACTACGCACATACACTTACACTCTACCTAAATCCAAATGTATTATTAATATCACATATTTCTGTCTGGTTTGTCGTCCTTTGGTAAGTTTTCTGCGGTTTTCTTACCAAATATATTCTAAACATGCAGATGTAATGACCGCAACCACTACCTTCCTATCATTACACTCAACTGATATATACTCGTATTTTGTAACATTTTTAATCTGTCAATAATAATGGTTTTGTATTCTGAGTTCGAGTGCCCTTTAGAAGAAAATGTTCTCTAAACAGTGCTAATTATATTATATTTATATTATTATAAACTGAATTGATGGATAATAAAACAATTTGAATTTACAAATAGTTTTTTTCTCCCTCAATGTAAAACTAAACAAAGAAAACTATTTCATAAATTTCTTAAAAAAAAATTCATTTCAGAACAGCTAAAATATAGTTTCCACAGAGTCCTTGAAAACTATATTTAAGCCGTTCCTTAAATATAGTTTTCAAAGAAACTATATTTAAGTCTTGTGTTGATCATAAGAAATTTTGCTGTTTGCAGAACTATTGTGAACCCCATACTTTATAAACTAATAGCAAGTATTCACCAAATTATTAATGAGTCCTATGTAATTTATAGACCTCAACAAGTCATCAATGTTGATGATTCATGATAATGTGGTTTGCTCGTATAGACAAATGAATCTGTGGAAATCAAATATTGCCAAATCCAAGGTATGTTTAATAGAGATGGTTATAGATTTTGTCATGAAAGTTCGAAATCATTATTGTTTGCAGATATTCATTTTAATTGTTTTAATTGACTAGTAGTTCTATAGGCGCCATTATAATCGACTAGTAATTTTTTTGATGGATTAATTAATTTTCATAATTTTTTTCATATCTAAACATTTTTTCCAAATTTGATTTGCAGCTTATAGATTTGAGAAATTTTGTCTATAACGGCTATTAAAGTTTTTTTATTTATAAGCAGATTCATTTTTATGTGCATGTTTTGTGTATGTGAGCTTGTTGTTTTAGGTACTCAAAAAAGCTTGTGCAGTTTTTTAGAACAAAAATTAAAAACATTCAGAGTATTCTTATTTTTTTTTATTCATTATAAATAATCACCTTCAGAAATTATAACACTTTCCCAACGAGGTACAAGTTGGTAAATTCCACTTTTATAAAACGTTGTTTTTAGAAGTAAAAAATGTACTAAACTCTGCTTCAATCTCAGCTTTATCGGTGAATTGTCTATTTCACATGTGATTACCTGTCTATTTCACATGTGATTATCTGTCGTCCAGAAAAGGTGATAATCGCTTCTAAAAATGACGAGAGAATATGGGGAATAAGGTAATGTTTCCTATCCTAAAGCACAATTTTTTTCACTTGTAGTATGAGGTCTCGCATTATCCTGCAACAGTAACACTTTCTTTCGAGTAACTAGTCCTGTCTGTTTCTGAAGTAACCCTACCCTAACTTCTGTGATTTTTCCAATTTGATGCAAATGTAAACTAATTATTTCATCACTGACTTTCAACATTTTAGAAAGGTCCTTGACACGTTAGTTTCAAATTATTTTCAATAATAACACATAATTCTTCGTTATCAATAACCCATGGTCATCCTGAATGGGGTGAATCTTCAAATGATTCATTACCAGAGAATTTTTTATTTTAATTACATCTGTATGGTATTTTTTTTTACCACAACTCCAAATGCCATACATATCTTAATGCATGGCTACTGCAGCTTTAAATTCATAAACAAACATGTTCGAATTACACTAGATTTAACTAACATTTTTAAATGGATTTAAAATCACAATACCAAGTCAAAGCATACCGATTGATTGATGTATCTGTGCTACACATAAAACTTGAACTCTGCAAGTCACAACAGGATACAAGTCACTGAAGCAAACTCGACCAAAAACCACCCAGACTTTTTTGGTTACCTAATATCAACTTCTTTCTGATTATAATTTTGTAGAAGTCATGTTAATGTTATTAATTCTTTTTGTGAAAATCTTAAAATTTTCTATCTTTATTTGTAACATCTTACAAATTTAATTTTATATGTTGTAAATATTTTGATGGGCGAAATCGACCCCACATGGGGCTCAGGCAACTCTCTCTTGGACCCCCGGCATATAAAGTTGAAAAAAATTAAAACAGATTTTACTAGTAATGAAAAGAATAATAAATAGTTTATAATTACTTACATCAAAATGCCATATTTTGTCAATTGTGGATTTAACCATGTTTGATTTACACCATCCGAAATTGAGTGATTGAACAAGTTTTAACTAGTTCTTTTCACACTTGCTGATCGTTGAATGTATTCATGGCAGATACACATCTACTATTGTAGCTGGCCTAACTAATTATTATAATGCATTCAATAATTATTATTTCCCCAGATCACTCAAGCCTGCAATCCTACTTATCGATACAATACTATAAATTCTACATACGTATGTTATATCAACTCAGAAAATATTGTTTAGTTTGATTGTATGAAGCCAAGTATAACGGCCACTGACCTCTATATTTTTTCAATTGAATCATTCTATCTTGGTTCATTTCATATCCTCTTTCTGTAGCACACATACATAATTGGTAATGGTGCAGTAAATAGTAAAATTTTATTCAGTCTTGATGTTCTGGTTTCTATTCCATTTACAGATTCCATTCCATCTGGGTATATGTTTAGATGATTTTGTAAATTAAGTAGAGCTATTTAAAGTACCGTGCGATCCTCAAACTTTACCAAACCAGCTTTAGTCAAGTCATAACTCAAAATAAAAACTTTTCACGTATCATTTTCTGTACTTACAATATAGTCATAACTGATGTAAGTTCTTTGCGCCAAGAATTCCTGAAGACAAATAGGGATTTTTATAAAGTGGCACCTTCAAATTTAAAATAATATATTTCACTCTTTTACAAAGTGAGAGCGAGGTCAAAACGCAACTCAAGGATTACCTGTAATTCATATTCAAAATAATTAACATTAATGAATTTATACTAATGTTTTATCTGTTTATTTTTTTTAAATAAGGTTATATCATTTGCCATTTAATATCGCATAGAAAATGGTATGTATTGATAATATTTTTCTTGTTAAAAATCTAGATCAAAACTTCTTATTTAAAAATTGGAATGAAGCATGTTTTTAACTTCGTATATTTTTATTACTCTACTTGATTACCAAGTTGTTTTGTTTCTTGAGGCAAGAACAAAAACTTAGTGCTTGATCTCTCCATATAAGTATTAAAAATGTAATTGTATTACACTTCTGTTGTATAGTTGCAATAGTCCTATTAACGCAAGGTATTCCTGGGTTTTATGCAAAATTATTCAACCACAATGCTATAGCAAGTATCTGTATCAATTAATATTTAGATAAAATACCATTGAAGAAAGATGTCCGCCAAAGAGGTGGAGCTAAATTGGTCAATGCATCGAAGATGTTTACAAAAACTTGATGACATGAGAAATATCCCAGTAATCTATGATTCGCTGATGACTTGTCATTCATTGCTGATACCCTAATAGATCTACAAAACCAACTACAAAAATTAGTCCATAAGAGCAAAGTAGTAAGTCTAACATAGGAAAGTGTACATTTAAAATAAATACATTTGCAAATATTACAGCAATTCAAATGGATGGTATAACTTGGAATAAGACCAAGAGTACATCTACTTACAACAACTTATCTCACTTGAAGACAACAATATGAAAGTAGAAGAATCTAGTTGTCTTATAATTCCTTTGACTAATTGAAACACTTCTTCAAAAGCAACCTTCCTATCTACCTTAAGCGAAAGGTCTGAAAATAGTGTTTACTCTAAGATTTCTCAGTCACTCAGGTATGAGACGTGCACACTATCATCCAAAGTCACACAAAAGCTTTAAAGTACTCAAAGAAGTATAGAGAAAAGCAGCTTCCCAGCGGGGCCAAAAAAGTAAAAAAAAAAACAATGTTTACCAAGAAAAAACCAAGGCTAAAACAATCAAAATGGAGTTATGCAGGATATATAAACGGTACAACAAGCAATTAATGAAGTTGCTATTGATGAACTCTAAAGCCTAGTTCGTAGAATACTTCTATCTACATTCCTCATATCTACTATTTACTACAGCTATATAATTTCAAGATATCCAACTTAGGAATTAATATTTTTTCAGAAGACATATGCAATATTGTCTTCTCAATTTCCAGTCCCATTTATATTCTGTAAATGATATAGTTTTATCTTTATTTTTAACACACCATTTGGATAACACAAGAGCTTGTTTCAATTCAGATCTGAATATGTTGCAAATGAAGCTGTCATTACTGTTATAAATACCCATGGCGTGCGCACACTGGTTCAGTGAACGTGAAGCGATCCAACCCAGTGGACAGGCTGAATCAACAAGCAACATCAACACACCATCTTGCTAATAGATTCTCAGCCCGTTGCTGACACAGACTTACGCCCACATGACACATATGAGTACACCGTAAGGAAAACAATTGAGATGGATCATTGAACTCAATGAACATTTTATTAAAGCCATTAACGTGTGAAAATATTTTTAGAAAATATGTTTGAAGTCGGGTTCGAATTTTTATTTTTTCAAGCGACTTTCTCTCTCTGAGATGTGACTTTACGACTGAGATGACTGTAAAAAAGGGGTGAATCATAGATATTACAAACACTCGTTCTTGCAGTCTCTTATAAAAACATAGTTATGTAGAAATACTTATACTCTCGAAAAACTGAAAAATGTAGAGTTCGATCCTGCCACTTACTGCACAGAAATCCAGTACATGGCCATGACCAATTACAAATTTTAAAATTTACATGTTTATTAATAATAATTTATATAAACAAAGACAATTTATATAGTGTCATTTAGAGAGCAAGCTCTCCTCAAGGGTGCTCCAGCTCAGGACTCCAACCCACTATTATTGACTGATTAAAATTATTATTAAATAAATATATAACATATAAGTTGAGTATAAGAACAGGAAGATAGTGCCTGTGGCCATTAGATTAGGTACTTCTCCCGCATCTGTATATGTTCAGAAAAACATATTTGATAAGAAAAGTTACCAAAGAAAGACGAACTACAAAAAAACCTTTGTAAATCTTCCGATGTGTGACAGTAACATATTCGGCTTTTAGATTGATCTTTTCATTTAACCGTTTTAGTGCTAAGCAATTTTTGCAAAAATGTATGAAAATTGCTATACATATATTGATTAATTTAGAGGAAAAAATAATGGTGTAAAATAAAACACTCTAATTTAGACAAATATCAATCAATTTTAATAATTCTTTTTGCATTATAAAGAAAAAATGTTTATTGATATGAATATAAAAAAATAAACATAAAATATCAATATTATTGTATTTTATTTCTTTTTAAAAATAAAAAATATAAAAAAAATAGCTCAACAATTATGTTTTGCCGCACAAATAGCGTGTAGGCCTTTCCTACAGCGAACGCAAATAAGGCGGGATCGCTTTCTCTCACTCCCTCTGTCGCTACACAACGCGCACTGGCGTAAGTTACGTCCCGGTAATTTTTCCAGCTCAATTTTTTTGTTTGATGAAGATGGTTGTGTTGACACGCTATTTTTATGATTCATCCACTCCTTTTCGATATCCTCAATAATTTTCGATGTGAATTGGAGCCGGGTCATTTTTTTTCGGTAGTGTTGGAAACAAACATGGTTTCGAGCAGTGATATGGTAAAGAATAAGTTGAAATAGGTTATGGGTGTGCCATCGGGAGGAGGCGCCCGGCTAGGTCCAGGAGTCTCGAAAAAATCATTTGTTGCTTTAGAAAACACTTTTGTCGGAGGAATTTTGGCAAAAGTTGGTGTTTCTTCTGTTTCTGAAGATGAAGAGGAGATAGAATACTCACTTTCAATCCTCAATCTTTTTCTTCGATGCGTTATAATACTTCTATCATCACTATTTGTATCTGTTGTTTCACCCTCCGTAGAATCACAAGGAATCGAATCAACGTTCGAAATAATAGCACGTGACATGGTTATTTTTTTTAAATAATATAAAAAAACGGTAAAAAGTTATTTTTAAATATATAAGAATGCACTCTCGTTACAAATTACGCGCGAGGTTAGAGTACGTCCACTCCCACGGAGCACCAAAAACACACTGAAACTCGCAGCGTTTTTGCGCTGCGTCGCAATTTTCGATACAAACTATCGCAGCGCTTTTGCGCCGCGTAGCATTCTAACGGTTAAAAATAATTATTGATTTTCAAAATATTTAATTTCTATAAAGCTAATAGTTAATTCATTCCTTTGGACTCTCCACAGCATATCTATATTGGTAATGCAAATATGCTGAAAAGTATGACGAAGAGATATTGTGATATCGAGAAGTTTAGGGCTATCCATGAAGAGCTAAGGCACACCCTAATTAAAGCGCCTGTCTTCCGACTCGGATGTTGTGAATTCGATTCCTGTTGGGACCCAATTTTATTGAAAAATATTCCAGTTTGACTTTCACTAAAGGCTCCTTGAACATATTTCTCATCAGTTGAAGGAGATTGCCACAAAGGTAAATCAACCTGCCAGATTGTACTGTATACAACAAAAGTGAGCCATGTATACAAATTATATCAATATTTAATATTTATGTACCAAATTTTATAATTTATTATATTGGACTTGAAACAGTATTAGCTATTGTTGTATAACATATTATTTAAATTATTGTTATGTATAAAAGTTACCACATTTGATATGAATCCGCGACAACTGTCCCCGATCAAGGATCCCCGACCATTGTATCGTAACAACATTGTGGTTTAGATCATGTGTCATTAAGATATTATGTGTTGTATTATTTTGATGAACTCTGCATGAGTTACTATCCGTAACATTATTCCCTTAGTATTTTGATGAACTCTGCATGAGTTACTATCCGTAACATTATTCCCTTAGTATTTTGATGAACTCTGCATGAGTTACTATCCGTAACATTATTCCCTTAGTATTTTTTTACATACATACATACATACTTTCACATCTTATTCATTTTGTGATAGGCGGAAAAGACAAGAGTGCCCAACTTTCCTATTACAACATACTTCATTTGCCTCCTCCACATCCATACAGCTCCTTCCATTTCTCATACTCCTTACCTTTCATTCTTTTAAAATTTCATTAATTTTGTCCAACCATACCTTTCTCAGTAGTTCTCTTCCACAATTCCCACTTACGCTTGCATAAATTTGCTAAGACAGTCTATTGTCTCTCATCCGTTCACCATGTCCAAACCAACTCAACATACTCTTTTTCACCCTACTTAACAAATCAGGTTTTAGTTCACATTCATCCTTACTAATGATCACGTGTCATACACCAATAAACCTCATATATTTCCACTGCATTTACACAGTTCCTTTCATTAATTTTCTTCATCCACGTTTCACTTCTACATGCGATTGTGAACCATCATTTTAGAAGATCTCTATTTTGTTTTGTATTTTTTTAACTGAATCAATTGAATTGTATAGATTTTACTGCCAAATATGTTGAAAACAAAACTTTTGTATCAAAACTCAGCATCAATTTTTGTATCGAGCATAAATTTTGTGTCAAACATAAATATAAACAATTAAACCAATTTAGATAAAAAAGTTGTTCTTATATGGAACAATTAATCTATATCACCACTTTTTTAATCACATTGAATATGACATGAATAGTAATACTAGTTATTAGGCAGTGCTCGAGATTAATTAATGTCTCATGAACTATTCTAAACTAACTGTCACAAATAGTACTTAATAGTCTAATAAATATATTAAGTGAAATAATCATTTTAGCATTGTTACTAATCTACGAGAAAAGATATAAAAACAACCTCTAAAAAATAAGTACTAGCCAGTCAATTTATTATTGTTATCAATAATGGCAACCTTTTATATTACTACTGGCGCTACATCTTTCATATCTTGGAATTTTCATTCACTTCAGTGTGTGTGACATTTTTGTGAAAATAGGTAATATTGAGCTGTGCTCCGTGATTAAATATTTTTTACTATACATTTACTTTACACTGAAACAGATCTTCAAAGAGATGTCTGAAGCATTTTTAGAGTCAGTTCCGTCATATGCAATGGTTAAAAAGTGAGCAGCTGAGTTTGAACACAGACAGCAGGATGTTAAGGTGTTCATGGCCAAGATGAAAAACACTGGGTTCGCTATTTGTAGACACGTTACAGCTAGAGACATACTATAGCGAAAACTTAATTTTAAATTATTTTGCTTTTATTACAGTTTGTATGCATTGCAGTTAGTGTTATTGTGTCATACCTAGGTTTGTCATACTTTCTCATTTACTCAATTTCTTGGTTATAATTTTAGTAATTCATTTGTAATAAAAAACATGAAGGATGTTATTATAATGCTTTTAAGATATTGTTTATAACTTAACTTTCGGTCATGAACTTTTTAAGATATTATAGTCATGAACTTTTTAAGACTTGTGCCAACTTGAGAGATAAGTTTTATCTCCTTAATAGATATGGTATCCCATATACAGGTTATGTTATTGAAAAATCACATGTTGAAATATATCAGATATTACTCGTGAAATTTTCCTTTTATCTTTTGCATTTGTGCAAAGTTTTTATACTGCATTTTATGATTGTGTGGCAGAATCAGCTGTAACTAATAAACAATAGCCGATGATGGTGATGAAGAGAGGAAGATATTTCGGAAGGGATGAGAGACATACCATCCAGAAATTATGTTTTGTGTCATTTGGGAGAGGTGCAAAAACACTTGTCTTGTAAACCCGACACACTGATGCATGTTTGTCAAAACTCTTTTTTTGTGATAGATCACATCGTGCCCAAACAAAAACAATCTAAAGTATGTGACTTTTAATCCAAATGAATGGCATATTTTTGAGAGCTCATTTCATGTATTTTTTTTTCTTTTTTACCTTTAATAATTCACAACTGTGAACATTTGTTTAAACAAGTGACTCAAAATCAAATAAATGAAAATTGTAGTGTTTTTTTTATTCGTACGCATTGGCTGCCTATGAAAAATAGTTCATATTTTTTAAAATTATTTTACCGTTAAATATTGTATATTATTATGTCTCAATATTGCGGAAATATGTTAACAAAACTTTACTTGACATGCATTATTTTTACAGTAAGAAAAAATGGTCCTTTGTTTCCAGCCTCACAAATTCAATTGTTTTTTTAACAATTGAATTTGTGAGGCTGGATTTGTGAGAAATTTGAGATTTTGTGAGATTTGACCCCTGAATTTCAAATTAACAGATTTATCTGTATATATTCGATTACTGAAATGAATATTAAAAAAAACTTCAGAAATAGATGAGTATTTTTTGTTTAGTCAATTCACCCTGCAGGCAGTGCTTTGGACTTTATGTTTAAGAAATAATATATAAAAAAAACGATAATAGCAACATATCATAAACTAAAAATAACCATATTCAAAATAGGTATGTGATACATACAAACATGAAAAGTTCTGCATTTCAACGCTACAACTTACAGATAATAAGATCTTCATCACTTTTTCTTAATGTGCAACAACACTCTTTAGATTCAGCAATACCCTGTGAAATGATCCATTATTTTAATGTATATTTGATCTTTAAAATAGTAAATAACATCCATTCTGCTGCAAACCACCAAATAAAGAATGTCATTTAAATGCTGACTAATAATCATGAAAATTTTATATTTGTTTAATATATTTAAATTGTCTGAATAATAAATGAGAGTGACGATAAAATATTTATGTAGTCCATACAAATAGAAAGGATTATGATTTACTGTTTCTTCATACACATATGATGGACAGATCACCAGAGCATTACTCGGAATTGCTTGGAGCTATTCAAACCACACTCATTGTTTAATTCACTCCTGATATTATAATTGCAGTACATTTATTCCTTGATTAGCTCTTTAAATTGGTGGAACGTATTGTATAATGGTTGTGCAGATATGATTGGTGGGTCTCTGGCAACAGTTTTAAGCTGGGGGGCAGCAGATGACAATATTGTGATTGACAGATAAAACGGAGTCACTTGTTCATATATTTATTACACTTTTAGTCCAGTCCAGATGTACTATAGTAAAAAAATATTAAGAATTTAATAATTAAAAAAATATTTTTAACATATGTACTAGTTATAGTAGTAGTTATCGACAATATTTATTTTACTAGTATCGTTTAGTGATTGAAATCACTCCAAAAAAGCTTATGTTACTGAGTAGTATCTCTTAAGTAACTCGGTTTTAAATTCCTCTAGAATGTTGGGCTATTTTTATAAATTTTTATTCTATTTACGAAGTACACACATACACCCAGTGCCATAACTATGTATACACAGGCTCAGGATGAAGGGGGGGCCTAAAATGAAATTTATAAAAAAATTATCAAATATAATATTTTTCCATTTCGCTGTTGTGCTCTGCTGCAGGGGACAATTATCCAATCTTTCCATAATTTAGATTGAGTCGAATGTTAATTATCATCAATGAAAACCAGAAAAGTGCAATTAAAATAAATATTTTCATTTATATGATATACATATGAATGATCTTGTATGTTATATTCTACTAAGGTACAAAAGCTTGCTTGAAAAAGTTAGAACTTGTATGGACAGATAATATGCCGCCCACACTCGCCACATGGTCAGGTGATGTTACAGTATGTCGACTACAACCGATAGAAGACGTATTGTTTTATTATCTGGTAGATATTATACGACATTTAGATACTGGTCTAAAAACAAAACCTTGCATAAAAAAAACTAGTTACGACACTGCTTACACTTAAACATGGATATCAATGAATTCACTCATTGTTTGTATATTAAGCTAGGTAGACACCAAACCCTTATTCCAGATTCTTCATTTTAGGTTTGATTGATTCACTGGCAATAAGTAAATTATGATTGATTGCAGGTAGTGCCACGACTGCTGGGCTCACTGGTGGGCGGCCCTATGAGTCCCACACAGCACCTGGAACAGCAACAGGCACTAGTCAAGCAGTTTGCCGAGATCCTCGAATTTGTCCTCAAGTTTGATGAGTGCAAGGTACAAACAGTCAATTTATTTATTTATGGAAAGAATTATTTTTAAACATTCACAGCCAAATGTATTGATTAGAATATTTGAATTTGTTCAAAATGTTCCGGGTTTGGAAGAATTAGTAATCCTTAAGTTTCTAATGTTTCCAGAGGGTGTCTAACTGTGATATGTTCATTTTGATTTATCTTATCGATCATAGCTAAATATATGTTTCTTTTTTTTATATCTATTCTATATTGCTTTTTAACACAGTCTACGTGGAGGCTTCTTCGTTTCCCCCTCAGTTTCATGCAAAAACTGTCCATTTCTCCAGTTAAAGAGTATTTTCTGAAATGTAAAGAAAATACACCTGATGACTGAATGGAGGAGGTCTCACAAAAAATGGCACCTGTAGACCAACTGCCTTGGCCTACTTGGAGATCACTAAATAGACTCAGAGTATGAGTGACTAGATGCAAGGTGAACATACGAATATGGGGTTTCTTGAACGAAAGTAACATCAATGAATCATATGTTCACCATATTATGAGCTCTGTAATTTCGGCTGCTTTCTAATTATCAACTTTCACTCTGGTAAAACAAGCAATTTGCATGTTATGTATATAATGTATTTAATTACCTTTTTAATGTGAAGTCATGCACTTAATTTTACATTAATTATTTAAAGTTATGAAGATTGATGATTTTCCACTAAAAATATATATTTTATTTGTTAGGAAAGTTACCTGGTGCATTTGTTCAGTCGAACAGCTTCGTACCACTTCTGTTTCCACAGCATTGATTCATCTCATTTTGTTCTTTATCCACTTTCACATTTCAGTTCCATAGCATCCAATTTTGCAATGTGATATATTGGGTGTTAACATAAGTTGTGTCCGTTTTTTCCAAATGAAGAGAACAAGAGGACACAACAAAAAAAAATTACAACAAATTAATCAATAATGTATTCTCCTTCATTATTTACAACTTGCAAATGTTCTACAAGTTTTTCAATGCCTGTGCGATAAAAACCATCCGGTCTTGACTTGAGGAATTCGTCCAACCATGTCCACAATTCGACATCATTATTGAAGGAAATGCCGCGCAAATTGTTCGAAAGCGACCGGAAAAGGTGGAAATCCGACGGCGCAAGGTCTGGAGAATATGGAGGGTGCGGCAGGACTTTCCAACCAAGCGTTTGAATGGCATCGTAATGTTGGCGATATGAGGGCGGGCGTTATCGTATTGCAGAATAATGCCATATTGCCGATCCGGCCTTTTTTGTTGAATTGCAGTGTTGAGCCGCTGCATTTGCAGAATATATAGCTCCGGGCTGACTGTCTGATTGCGTTCAAGTATCTCATAGTGGATGATGCCTTGTCAATCCCACCAGACGCAAATCATCGTCTTGCGCGAATGCAAATCTTGTTTCGCTCTGGGTATTGCTTGTTGACCATAACTCACCCATTCTTTCCGTTTCTTCATATTCACATAAAGGCACCATTCTTCATTCACCAGTAATGATGCAGTAAAGGAACCTTTGCTTGTGGCCATGCATAGCTCGCTGCATGAGCAAACCAGCAGAAATTGTCAAACATTGATTTTTGTTGTTTTCACTCAAAACATGTGGAACCCAAGCGCCGAACATCTAGACTTTTCCCATTGATGGCGGTATACAGTCATGTGACTACAATTCATCTGCTCAGCCAATTCTACGGTGGTTTGAAGGGGATCTTCATGAATAATATAGTTTAAGCGGTCCTCATCGAAATCCACTGGTCGTCCGGAACGCTCCATGTCTTTCAGGTCGAAATTACCATCTTTGAAACGCAAAAACTATCAACGAGGTGTCCTTTCATTCATAGCATCTTCACCGTACACTTTGCAAATATCGCGAGCAGCTTTGGCAGCTTTATTTCCTAGATTGAACGCGAACAGAAGGTGTCGAAAATGCTCACTTTCGTCTACTTGACATTCCATTTTGAAGACTTGTAATCAAATAAAATAATATATATAACGTAAAAGCAAACACAATATCTTATAGAGCAGAAAATTTTCTTTCGAATGACGTATAACCTTTACCATTTTGTTTTAATTTTGGAAAAACACGGACACAACTTATATAGCACTAATGCGAATGGAAGGCATAGTAAAGGAAGACCAAGTAAAGTATGGTTGAATCAAGTGAATGATATTTTGAAAGAAGGAAACGTAGAAAGTCAGACAAATCATAAAAGTTGTATGGATGTAACAGAGCCTAAGGCTTTTGTCGAGATAGGAAAATATGGTACGCAATAATATCATATTTTGTTCCACTATTTGAATTCTTCGAGTGTCTCCCATCTAAGGGTTTAAGGTTAGATTTCCCACAGTACCCTTATTATAATTGAGCCTTTTAATTCAAGGTCGCAATCAAACAATAGTCATGGCATATGGCCTCTCAGGTCATATACAAAGAGTTTGTAGTAGTAGTAGTGGCGGTACTAATACATTTTTGGCTGATTTGTATTTTAATTTATCATATTACACTTTTTATATATACAGTACAACTGTCTTGAAAAAACTTGGGTACCAACAGGAATCAAAGCCGCAACCCCCGGGTCGGTAGATAGATGTCTTAGCAACTAGGCCACGGAGATCATGATCATAGCACTATTAAAATAGCTTTCTTTTTTGTTTTATTAATTTAAAAAAGAAATATTCTTAGCTCACTCTTATGTTATTATTCTGTGAAGCTGGAGTGATGCATCAATTCCAATACACTTCAGTCTGAGACTATAAAATTCGATTGTTCTCACACTTTCACTATTGTTTTCTTAGTTTTCTTACCTTGTTTTTATCATAGTTGGTTGTGGTTTGAATTCCCACTCATGAATGAAGCTCGCTCTTAAATTACTCTGTTTTGCAAGTATTCTAATGTCTAAGTTTAGGGTGCCTGTATTTGGAATTAGGTGTCTGTTATTTTTTCATACATTGCTTTTTTAGAAACTTATCTTCCTTTATTATACAATAAGTCGGGGCTGAAATCTTATCAGCACAAACTTTAAGTGAGGTCTTTACACCATTTGTTGACTCAACCTTTTTCTCATCCTTTCTACTCGTTTTCTTCCACTTGGGTTTGACTTAATGATCTACTTTGACAAGCTATGTTCTGACATGTGGACAATCATGAGGTGCATGACCGCACGGTAACGCACTGGTCTTCCGTGTGGGAGATCACCGGTTCGAAGCATGTGCTGTGCTACTCCCCTCAAATGACACCGACATTTTTTCCACCTAGTATCGGGGGTTTAATAATGGGTACTTATGACTTCAGTTATTTCTATTTTTGCAAAAAAAAAAAAACTTGTCGGTATGCTCCGATCATTTCACTTCAGTGTGCCATCGGCTCCAGTACAGCGGTGTGGCCGGCGACTTTGCTGGTGTGCAATGCCTCACTCACTTAAAAAAATGTACTCCATGGCACAGCTTCGCTTTCCAACTGAATTGACGTTGGAATGGCGAGGGGATCCTTGACTACGAGGCCCAGCAATGATGATGACGATAGATAACATGTCTAAGCCACCGCAATTGAGACTTCGCTGTACTTAATTGTAAGATTTTTGAGTTTTTGTTGACTTTATGTTTTATTAAATAATTTCTGTGGTGTTATGGCAGAAGTTGATATGTCCGTTTTACCTTAGTTTACAGGAGAAGCAATATTAACTTTGATAAGCTGTTAAAATCAATACAAATAAGCATTTTTTTAATTTTTCCAAACAATATATCTTTTGTTTGGATAATGACTGACACACCAAGTTTTGACACAACATGCTGAGAAATGTTTTCTATAAATTGGGAGAATAAACACAAAATGACAAAAAACGGACATATCAACTTCTGCCATAACGCCACAGATTTATAGTTCACGTTAGAAATATTCAGTATTTTTCCACTTTTGAGGAAGTAGCTAAGATATTAATCATATTTATGTAGGCAAATAATAAAATTTTTACTGTAACACGCCAGCTGAATAATTTGATTGCGGAGCGAGCGGCTCTTATCCTACGTGCTAGGACACTGTTTATTGAATGATTAAAATAACCACTGGTGTCTGGCATTAGCATAATTATCTACAATGGCCACCTCCTCTGAATCAGTGTCGGATGGATTACATGACAGGAATACTGATGGCCCACACGCAGGGCTGCTTAAAGATATTCTTAGATCTTAGGTTACATTAAATTTTTAAACTGGAAAATTTTAATTTACGGTAGAGTACTTGTTTTTCCATTTTAAATTTATTTCTTAATGAGGTCAAAATAAATTTAACCCTGACCCTGTTCCATTCTGAAGAGTTAAATAACATATTAAGATCTTAAACTTTATGGCCTAGTTAGAAAGATGCCCATCTCTCAACCCGGGGATTGCAGGTTAGACTGCCGTCGGTGCCCAATTTTTCACTAATAAAGTGTAATACAATACAATAACACAATATTCTAGGCTTTGAAATTGATTAACATTTTTTTATAATATATCTATACTATGTAGGTTCAACATTCATGAATATCAAGTTTTGATTTCTCCTGGATTCACTTCCGAGCTGGTTTTTCTTTCAGGCCTCTTATGAATTTACTATTTTACTGGCGCTTTGTAATTTCCTTACATAAATTATTGTAGTGCTCTTAGGGTGATAGGTGTCACAAAAATTTGTTATCTTAATCCTTGTGTTCATTTATGCTATTTGTTAGGTATGGTTTACTAATTTTTATTTATTTTATTTAATATACACATTTTTATTTGTATAATCAACACCTTAACTACTCAAAATCTTCAAATATGATTATGCACAGTGTGCTAGTGCCAACCTTGATGTATGGAAGTGAAGCCTGTGTATTGATAAGAGCAGAATAAATGTAGAAATGTGTACATAGAATGCCTTGCAATGTTTAATAGAGTTAGAAATAATTAGATAAATGGTAGTGTTTGTTAGAGATGGATGTTATAAGTAGAATTAAGAAAGGATCAAGAAATGGTTTGACCACATTGAGAGAATGAGTTGTAAAAAACTTATGTAACAAATATATTATTCTGGTATTAATAGAGAATGAGGTAAATCGAGGAAAGAATGGACCAAATAGTTGAAGAAACTAACTTAGAGAATGGTAAGAAATATGAGAAACAAAAGAGCGCATATGATGGGATGTGTGCATGTGGACAAGCCGAGAGCTGTGTCCATGGATAGAAAGACGTGGAGATATGTCCTCTCTGCTTACCCCAAAAGGGACATGGACTGTAAGTAATATATTAAAAAAAAATGTTTAAAAAGTGAGAAACAAAATATTGTTTCAATAAATTTAATTGAATTGCTATTTTGTAATGTTATCTTAAATTTAATAAACATTGTCACATCCACCAAGCACTGTAATAGAGACATAATGGATAAAGCCCCTGCTCACAGACCCCCACATGGCCATATTCAGTTTCACATTACAACCATTTATCATTGACACAGATAGCCTTCCATCCATCTGCTTTGTAATTTCCTCCATTGAGCAAATCTCTGAAAAATGTTAATTGTCTTATATTAAACAGTCAAACTAATTAAATTACTTGACCTTATCAAATTTTATGATATGCATTTTATGATTTTATGATATGGGATAAAAATATTAAACTCTTTATATTCTTGCAAAGTTTTATTCAATATAAGTATAACCATTTTTACAAATATGTACATATCTTCATAACATTTCTATTTTGAAGTAGACAGAGAGGACAGAGCACTTTTCCAGTTCCTTCTGCTTTTCTTACTTCTTTTTAAATTTTATTAAATTAATCCAAGCATACTTTTCTTTGTCGTCCTCTTCCATGACTCATATTCGTGTTTGTGTTGTAAATGTGTCTAGTCAGTCTTTCGTCCAAACCACCTCAACATGCTCTTTTTTACTTAACGTCAGTTTTTTGCTCACATTCATCCTTAATAATTACATTTCTAATGATGTAAGTAATTGTCAGAAATATTAAACAGAAGAGTGGACTTTGTAAATGTGGGTATTTACAGTAAATTAAACCTCGAAATTCCACAGAATATTTTCCTGTTAATTCAGAAACAGTTCAAGTTGCGGAACGAGAGTTTTAAAAAAAATACTGATTTTCCACTATATAATGCATGCGGAAGGTCTGATTTCATGAGGGTGGCCCGTTGACATTGTACCGGCTTAATCGATATAAGTCAACCAAGTATGTAATACATACTATAACGACATGTCTATTTGGGTTGCCGGAAAGAACCTTTATGTACACAACTTTTGTCATGTCCACACATGCTCTTCTGTTTCTCATACTCCAAAAATTTCTCCAACACTCTCCTTCCATTCATTCCTCACTCTACCTCTTTCTTGTTATTCAATAGTCTTGAATGTGTTTTCTTTTGCCTTAGCATGTGTGTGTGTAATTGCGAGATATATATTTGCATGCTATTTTTTCTTATTGCTGAACCTATTGTATTTACTGAATTAATTGTATTGACTGCTTATTTATTGTCATTTTTTTTCTTTCTAATTTATATTTACAAGGGTGTGGACTGAAAAACATCTGATGTCGTCACAGCCGGTCTCATCCTCTTATCGATTGGGGTATTTCTCAACTGGGGGGATGTTATGAGATATAGATACCTTTTGATAGCTACTCTCTTAATGTATTTTATTATCTTGAAATATATGTGCAATTTCAGGATATATGTACATGCTATGTTGCTATCAATAAACCTATATTTATTTATTAATTTCAGTTTTATATATTTGTTTCACAACTCAATTTCTCCAAACCATCAGATACCTTTCTGAATTCTATTTATATCTAACTGAAACAATTATCCCTTATGCTATTGCTTATTTCCAGATGAAGACTCCTGCAATCCAGAATGACTTCAGCTACTATCGCCGCAGTGTGTCTCGTGGGGCAGTAGCCCTCACCACCCCGCCCTCGGGGACAGCGGATGCTTCGGTTCCCCAGCCCCCGCACGTGGGGGGGGAACTAGCCAACAGGATGTCACTCTTCTACGCCCATGCTACCCCGATGCTCAAGGTCCTCTCTGAAGCCACCTCGCAATTTGTTGCTGATAATCAACAAGATTTGGAGAACACCACTGAGACACTGGGGACTATGGCTAAGGTCTGCTTGAGGATGCTGGAAAATCCGTAAGTTTGAACTCTATTTTTTATATAGTTTGGAAAAATTAATTTAAGATGTTTAATACTCGTACAGACAATCCTCAAGTCAAACTATTTCACATTTAAAACACTACATTTACACCACTGTCCACAAATGACAGTGCATTGACAGAACTGTCACTATTAATGCCAATATGATTATTTTTAGTCACAGAGTTGTAATTTTGTTTAAATGCAGACCATTCCAAGCAGTGAGCAGAAATTTTTGGTAGTTTCAATCATAAGGACAGTTAAATAACTGCTGTAGACAAAAAAAATTATTTGTAATGAGCTTTAAATACTCTTGAATGTGTTTATCAATCATAAAAATATACACGTGTAAAACAAATTCTGTAAAGCTTTAGTCTCCACCTAATGTGGGAGGACGTGGAGCATTTGACTGTTAACTGGCCTAGATGGAGGCATTTTATAGCATCTCTTTCTGATAAATCGTATAGATGGTGATAATGAAGATTCAACTAATGATCTGGAACCAAATGTGGTGTAAATTCAAGGATTGCCTGTATTAAGAAATATACATTTTTTAGTTTCTTCAATTTTGTTCAGTTTCTTAATTATGTACCCAGTATAAAAATACAGGATATACTAATATATTTGACACAAAGGACATGTTGCGCATTTTAACATGAGATGGCTAAGGTATCGGTAGTAATATGTCACGCAAGTAAACATATATTGAAGTTTATGCCTGAATATTTAAGTACATATCCATTGAAATATGAAATTTGTGCTAGAAAAATCCTCAAGTAACATAATAACACATCGATCAATAAGTCCCGGGATTAACCAACAGATGGCACCTCTAATAACAAATCCATACCATTCTCAGTTAGTATCAGCCTTTAGAAGTTACGTGTCAAACTTTCGTGATATTCCGACATCGTATCATTGAGTTACAGTGGTTTTAGTGATGCTATTTTCAAAACAATGGAAAAAACCGAATTTCGTGTGTATATTTCT
The DNA here is from genome assembly GCA_949825065.1 of Odontocerum albicorne. NCBI lineage: Eukaryota > Metazoa > Arthropoda > Insecta > Trichoptera > Odontoceridae > Odontocerum > Odontocerum albicorne. Next base: position 13,555,485 of record OX463845.1, read on the forward strand.
ATACTCCGGAATCAAATCTGCAGTCAGCTGAGTGGAGAGCAGCCGTTGAAAGTCGTCCAAAGCGACCAAAAACTCAACAGTCGGCCGGGAAGGTTATGGCCTCCATATTTTGGGATGCGCATGGTATAATATTCATCGATCACCTTGAAAAGGGAAAAACCATCAATAGCGAATATTACATAGCGTTTGAAGGCAGAAATTGCAAAAAAAACGGCCCCATATGAAGAAGAAAAAAGTTCTCTTTCATCAGGACAATGCACCGTGTCACAAGTCGATGGTAACGATGGCAAAATTGCATGAGTTGAACTTCGAATTGCTTCCGCACACACCGTATTCTCCAGATTTGGCCCCCAGCGACTATTGGCTGTTCGCAGATCTCAAAAAGATGCTCCAGGGAAAGAGATTTGGCTCCAATGAAGAAGTGATTGCCGAAACTAATGCCTATTTAAAAACCAAAGATAAATCGTTCTACACGACTGGCATAGAAAAGTTAGGAAAGTGTTGGAATGATGTATTTTCTGACTTATTGATCGATGTGTTAGATGCATCTCTCGAAAACAATTTTTCATTTTATTTATAATTAACAAAATGTGGATCCGCAAAATTATATTTTATAAAATGCAGGTTCCCAGGCTATTTAAGTTTGAGAACTGCTGCTTTCACCTATAGCAAAAAAACTTGAAAGTTCATAGTTAAAAAAAGAATATGTTAATATATTACTAACAAAGGAAAATAAAAATTAACTATCATAACATCTAACCATTGATCCATATCTGAACACATGAGAAATTCCATAAGTTATAAAATAATCGGAATTTAAATAATTATATTCAGTAAGGAAAATAATTAGTGAAATTTCATATGTATCCAACTGTAAATTTTCAATAAATTTCACTTTTTTTGTATTTGTGTATGAAAAAAGTAATTTATAATACCATTCTATAAAAATCATGAATATGAATGGAAATTAACTTTCATTTTTCTTTGACTCTTAGTTTAAGGATCATTTTTTTTAATTTTTCATGATATTCTTGATATTCAGTTTATACAATTTTTTAAGTTTTATTTATACACTAAAGAAAGCATCAACATCGATATTGTTTTCAAAAAATAAAAAGAAACAATATATTTTTTAATAACTTATAATTAAATGAGTAGTTCTTTAGAACTTCGTGCATATTGTCTAAGAGAAAAATATAATACATTGAAACAATGTGTGCAAACCCATGGCAGTTTTTAGCAGCCTCTGCCTTCAGTTGGATCAAATTTTTTTAAAAATGATTTTTATTCAATGGAAAGTTCATTAAAACATAGTAAAAAGCCATAATTTGTATTCACTTCTAAGACCATGTGTTTATAATATTTTCCATCAATTATGCACGATTTAACAACTTGACAACTTTCAGTAAATTGGTGGCTCAATTCAGTCGCGAAGAGACTTCACTGCTGGTGTTGCGTGTGATGGTCGGCCTTATTATTCTTTACGACTGGGTACATCCATCAGGGGCATTCTGCCGTTCTTCTTCCGTAGACGTGAAGGGCTGTGTTAGATTTCTGCAGCAGCAACCTCCAGCCAAAGCGGAGCCGTTATTAAATGCCCTTCGCTACACAACACGACATCTTAACCACCATTCCACACCGAAGAACATAAAGACGCTGTTGAGTGCGTGAGGACAACATTCTAGCCTTGTGTGCTGCTGTAGGGATTGACCATGTTGTCTGTCCGAGCAGCACTCAGGGTTAAGGAAGTTAAATGTTGTATTGTTAGTAGTAAGTTAAAAGAAAAAAATGAAATACCGGTCGAATTTGGTCATTGTAAAGTGCAATCAACTTATAAAAGTGGAATCATTTTATTTTTATTATAGCCTATTTCAGCAGAGATGATTGTTAATGTTATGGGATTTAATATAATTATTGTAGTTAATTTTTACATTCTCATATAAGGATTGTATATGATTGTAAAAATATAAAATTGATGATTAGTTCAGGTAATCAAATAAATTTTTAACAGTCACTTTCGTTAATATTGTGTAGTCAAAAACAACTTAATTGATAAAACGCATTACACACCTGGGGATTTCAGACTCAATATCCGATTATACCCATAAAAAAAGAAAGGGTTCCAGTTTGACTAAGAGTTTATCGGGTTAATAATACACTAAATGTGTGTTCAAGTGTTGTCATATTTACGCCCAGTAGATATTGTCAAAACTCTGATGATCTACAAGTGATTTACCTACTTCGGTGGTTATAAACTCAGGCTTAATTACAATGTTGTTTTTCGGCCACACTCTTCAGCATATCCATATAATCAATGTGAATATGAAGAATACCATACTATACTAATTAATAAGTGAAGAATTTGTGACTTTATTGTATTTTTCTTTGTGATTGTCTTACTATTCATTGATATACCTACATCACACAATATGAGTAGAAAGCTAATGAAATAATCCATATTATATCCACTAACCTCGGATGCTTTATAAAATTTGTGGTTTACCCATATTAAAAAATAATCGATTTTTTCTACTTATGAGTAGACGTACTTAACCTGTATGTGGACATTTTTTACCTTTGTATAGATGTTCAATATGCAAATGGTTTTTTTCATTGTTTATGGATTCATTTAATGTCGTAGCAACGTTCAACGCACAAGTGATTTTAAAGTCTATGATTTATATCTTGACATATTACATTTTGTCTCTGAACACAATATGATGGCAGCATTTTGTTTTGTGCATTTATAGATCTATATATGAAATATTGTCTTTAGATTGAATGTACAATATAATGCAAAACTATCAAAATCAGAATTAAACTTTAAATTAATTTCTATATGCTTAGCTTTTGGGTCCAGTATATTAATAAAACTGAATATATTGAGACAATAAATATTATAACAGTTTAATGTTAAAGTGCTAGCTTTATACAATAATTACATAATAATATTTTATAATTTAAATGAATTCGTATATAAATAATGCAAATAAAAATGACATTATCGGCGGTTGTGGGCATTTTTTAATATTAATCACTCGACTCTTAGAGGTTGATTGCACTTGAACGATAAAATAGAATGAGAAAGTAAATATATTTCTAACGCAGTTAAGTTATACATTTTATTTTCATCTTTTCGCGCTTTTATACATTCATTAACATTAAATAATCAGAAAAAGAGCTTTAATCTTCATTCACGGATAGTGTCAGTCAATGTTAAATTTATTTTAAGGCAAAATTGTATAATCTAGGAAAAAATATTATTAAATATTTTAAAATTCCATTATTTTAAAATTCCAACTTTCAGTATTTTCAAACCAAAGTATTTGAAAATATGTTTCTAAATACACTGTGAGGACAGTTTTCATTATAAATTATGATATTTAGAGTTAAATTATAATCATTTTAATTTGTTATTTTTTTTTCTATTTGAATGCATAAAATTTAAAAAATTACTCGCATGGGAATTGAAAATATTTCTAAGAATCTTATATAAAAAATATTTATTTAATTTTGCAAACATTCATACACATGTATATTAGTTACCAAGTAAGAAATCATTTTATACTTGAACATAAGTATCATTAAATCCTCGAAAAATATCTGAGGCCTCGTTAAAAAAATAGTTACACCCAAAGCACAATATCTGTTATTAGCAATAACAATCCCTTCTTGTACAGAGCCAAGTCTCGAGTCTCACCTTCGCAAAGCACACGATCTTGACATAAGAACAAATAGTTAAGTAATTTTAATTCTTCACTACAAATTATTAAGAGATATTACGAAATGATCACACGTATAAAAACACAATATTTCCTCGCTTAATAATATGGCTTCCAGAAATGTGAATAAGTCGCATTTCACAAGTGATGTGCGTGCAATATACTAAAAACTAAACTAACATTGTGTTCTGTGATAAAAAAAAATGAGGAAGTATTGCGATCTTATATCTCTCATAATATTTTATTTTTCTCCAAACACGAAACTGTTTAAGTAATTTTTAGTTGTAAATACAGATCAAGATCAACTCATTTATTTATTATAATACATTTTGTTGTATATTAGAGAAGATGCATGTATTCTTCTGTTAAATTTATTTTATTAAATAATTTTGTTATAAATATAACATGCTGAGAAGCATTAATATTGCAATTAGAACAATATTATTGATTTATTTCCAATTTATATATTATCATGTAATCAATGATTTTTTTCTTGAATATAAAATTAAGATTATTAAAACTACCCTTATTTGATTATTTAAGTTTCTTGCACTTACCTTTGCCATTAATAAGGTTTTAGCATGCCCTAAAACGTGTTCCCTATAGATCCAAAACTTTCAAGTTGATATGTAAGAATCACCCATATAAAACTAGCAGAAAATATTTTTATAAAATGTGCTCTCTAAATACCATTAAAATCAAGGTGGATTTTAATTTTCATATTCTATGAACACACTTTTAAAACATAATTTATATTTAAACCAATCAAAATATTCAATACCTTTTGGCATTGATAATTATTCAAAAATTGTAACCCCATCCCCTCCACATAGATTTGGTAGAAGCACAGTAATTGTATTCACAACTAATTATAACAATTTTATTGTTTTTTTTTACTAGATATAATGAGTAGTATCTATATTGACAGCTATATACTCTTCCAGTTATCCTGAGTCATTCTGAAATATTTCTAAATCAGTAATGATTTGCTGGAGTTTGTCAACAACAACAAAATATTTTTGCATCCAATTATTTTAAATTAGATTTGTTACAAAAAATTAAAGAGATACCATACCAAAAAGTATCCCCAATCTGTAGTTTCACTTAGTTGCATTTTAACTTCTAGATATATGATTATTTCTAAAGAACTTCTCACCAATATGAATAATTTCGTATTTTCTTTTATTTATTTTGGTTATTAAAGTTATTTTTATTTTCAAATCACTCATCTTGTTATATGTATAAAAAATATATTTTATAATTTATTTTTCGTTCAACTGGACTGGAATATGAACTATAAACAAATATTTAATTTCAATTAATAATTTGGATAAAATAGATGTGAATATTATTCCGAGAAAAAATGTTTTAGTTTAACTTTGTACAATTTATAAACATAAAAGAATATGATACCTGTGTCATTTGACTAAAATGCTAGTCTTCCGCCGTTTCATAATTCATAATTTTTATGCTTTAATAATATTTGTATTTTCGCTTTTTATCTAAGAAATAATAACTCTTATTCTCAGCATGATAATAATTGTTTATTCAACATATTCAATATGTTTATTCAACATTATTTTGTTTTAACATTTATATTTATGTATAAAATGGTGTAATTTGTTTTTTTTTGTTCAATCATTTCCATTTTATTATTGATAATCAACCACCAACGTATTTAGATTAGATGAATATCAAAAAAATCGTCATCAACAGAATATTTTTTTCTACGCTTTTATAAATGAAAGGAGATGATTAAATAAACTAAGTTAAAAGTTATAAATAACGTCACAGAAGCCCGCTTGATATGTTTTCCTTCCTAGGAAGTGACCAGAATACATATAATGGAACACATACCTCAAATTCTACCCTTTTAAGAAGTTTTCCCACTTGATGTTTTCATCCCTTAAAAATTATCTTAAAAGGGTTTAATACTAATTGTGTTTTGAAATCCAATTTATACAGTATGGAATTTCAAGAGAGCCTATGATTAAACAACTAAAATTATACATTATTCACCTAAAGCTGAAGTTATTGAAGGATACTTTTTACCTTTTGAATTATTTTCTTTTCAATTCATAATATATTCATTAAAAATATAACAATATCATGAATATCAATTTGATGCATTCCATAATTAATGGTGTATATTATTTTAGTTATAAGAGTAATAAAATGTTTTATATTTTCATCATAAGTTAATATTTCTACAAACCAAAGTTATTTGACTGAAAACATAAATCTTTTTCATTGAAACTGAGCATTAGAAACTATATAGGTTTGAACTTTATCTCAATTTCATTAAATTAATGTTTAGTTATTTGCAATCATAATTACAACATTTTTCCAAGATATTTCCAAGATTATTCAGTACCACTTTTGGCATGATACACTATAATTTAATATTTTATAAATTGTAACAAGTACATAATTGTTGCCTTTATTTGTTAATCTGATGTGATAACAATAACTGTTAGCAGAATATAACAGAATAATTTCTGTAGTGCATTAGTAATATACATTCCTTGTTGCAGCATATTTTAAAAATTCCCTAACTAAATGTAGGTTGACATTGAAAGTCATGTTTATAATACAAGAAAAAGAAGAGTAACTAGTGAAAATTTCTACTTTATATCCCAGCACATTCATTGGAAATTGCACAATCATTACGACAGCTGCAAACTTTTTGACAAAGCGAATG
>OX463845.1:13562107-13790636 GCA_949825065.1 Odontocerum albicorne
TCGATGCCTCAATACAACAATTAGAATGGCCGACACATAAAAATTTTCATACTCAGTATGATAAATTCGTGGAGTTGATGATCCAGGCGGCTCACTACTCGATCCCCCTTAAAAAACCTCACTTCTTTAAGCCACAGCCCCCTCCATGGTGGGATGAAGAGTGTTCAAATGCAGTTAAATCCCGGAAAAAAGTATACCAATCCTATAAAAATAACATGACAGAGACAAACTTCCTCCTTTTTCGTAAAGTACAAGCCGTCACAAAACGCTTGCTTTCTAAGAAGAAGAAAGATGGATGGATACGGTTTTGTCACACCCTTTCGCCAGAAACTCCAATATCAACAGTGTGGGAGAATGTGAAGAAATTTAGGTCCATCTACTCAACCCGCTTACATAAAATACCAACAGAGTGTTGGGTTCACACCTTTTTGAATAAAATTGCTCCTTCTTCATCGCCAACCCAATATGACGTGCCATATACATACTTTCTCCCCTCTCATAATCATCCTCTAGATGCGCCCTTCACAGAAAATGAACTCAACATGGTTTTGTCCAGCCTAAAGGACTCCTCCCCAGGGCTGGATAACATCCCATATTCCTTTTTAGTGAAAACCCTACCCTACACCAGGAAATATTATCTAACACTGGTTAATTGCATTTTTAATACAGGAAAAGTTCCCAAGTCCTGGAAAATATTTAAAATTATCCCAATACCTAAAATGGGTAAAGATCTTTCAGATGGAAATTCCTATAGACCAATAGCCCTTGCATCAACTTTGGGAAAAATCACAGAACATCTTATTAAAAACCGCCTTGAATGGTTTGTAGAACACAATAAAATTCTGGATATGAATCAATTTGGTTTCCGTAAATCACGTAGTGCTATGGATAATTTAGCTATTCTCACTACTGATATTCATTCCGCATTTATTTATCAAAAACCACTTATAGCCGCTTTCTTAGATATTACCTCAGCTTATGACAATGTCATTTTACATATTTTAAAACAAAAGATGTTACACAAAAAAATACCCAACAAAATCACCCACCTCATATTTAACCTTTTATCAGAACGCTCCATCTTTCTATCAGTGGAGGAGGTGTCTTTCACAAGAACCGTTTGGAGGGGTCTCCCGCAAGGATCAGTCCTTAGCCCCCTCCTTTATAACATTTATACGGCAGATATTGCTCACCTGGTTCCCCTCAATACCGTCGTATTACAATATGCAGATGATATCGTGGTTTACGCGTCCAATGAATCCTTTAAAATAGCAGAAAAAATATTAAACAATTCCCTCCACTCTCTCTCCAAGTGGCTCAAAAACCATGGATTAGATATTTCCCCCTCCAAAAGTTCTATTGTCGTGTTCTCGCGGAAAAGACAACTGCCTACCACTAATATTTATATTGACAATGCCCCTATTCTTAACCACAGTTCACACAAATTCCTCGGAATGACATTCGACTCCAGGTTATCTTGGAAAAATCACGCTGAGAACATAACATCAACCTGCCAAAAAAACATAAATATTCTACGCGCAGTATCAGGAGTCTGGTGGGGGGCACACCCAACCACTTTGAGACTTCTTTACACCGCCCTCATCAGAAGCCACCTTGATTATGGGTCATTCTTATTGGACCCTACCTTCAAATATATCCTCCATAAACTAGACCTTATTCAATTTCAGGCCCTTCGAATTATAGTTGGAGCTATGAAATCTACGCCGACAAATGCCCTACAGGTTGAATGTGTGGACCCACCGCTCTGCTTCCGAAGACAGTTCTTAGGTACCCGATACTTCCTCAATATATACAAAACAACATCCCACCCCCTTCTGCGTAAATTGAAATCACTTTCAGATCTCATTCCCACAAACATATTTTGGAGAAACAAAACACTCCCCCCTTTAATACAAAGTTATCGTAAATTCTCATCGTTGAATGTGGTAGTCCAAAAAACCCCTATTCCTCCTTTATACTGCACCCCGTTTCAAGCTTTAATTATAAATCCACGCATTGTTGAATCCTTTGGTATTGATAAGTCGAATTACCACGCCAATTATGATTTCATCAACCACATTAACACCCATTGGAGTGACTGGACTGTCTTCTACACAGACGCATCCAAGATTGCTAATGAGGAACATGTAGGAATAGCAATATATTGCGAAAGCTTAAATATCAAGAAAAAAATTAAACTACCCAAATTTTCAACTACATTCACTGGTGAGACATTGGCAATCTTGGAAGCATTACAAACATCTTTAGAATTAAATATCCCAAACACTTTAATTGTATCAGATTGTCTAAGTTCCCTTCAAGCAATAGGAAAGAACCCATTTCGATCCCCAAATAGTATAACACTTAATATAAGGGAAACTATATACAACCTTGAAGAGGCGGGCCTTGATGTCGCCCTGGCTTGGGTTCCTAGTCATCGAGGCATTTCGGGTAACGAAGAAGCAGATACTCTAGCTAAAGAGGCAACATCTTCAGGAAATACAGACAAATATAATTACACATCTGCACAAGACTTATTACCTTTGGCGCGCTCTTCGATGATGGAGGAGTGGACAAATTACTGGAATGCCTCGAACCGCACTAGGGGAAAAAGATATGCATCAATTCAACCCTACATTCCAATAAAACCCTGGTTTTCCAATTATAGAAGCACTCGGAGAGAAGCGACAACTATAAGCCGAATACGCTTTGGACATTGCTGTTCCCCTGTCCACCTGGCCAGACTACATATAAGGAACTCTTCTTTGTGTGAGTGTGGCCGGGAGGAGGGAGATCTTGAACATATCTTCTTCTCCTGTTCTCTGAATACTTTCCCTTTGACCTTTAAAAAACAAACAAAAATATTACTCCCCGCAAATCTTCCCCACCTGTTGAGCCTCAATAAAATTTCCATATTGAATAGCATCACTCATTTTATTAACAAAAACAAAATTAACCTGTAATAAAATATATGTATAATATATATGATAAATATCGATAGAAAATTTAATTTAAATCATTCACTCGCTTACATACATTTAACTATCATCTTACTGTAAATATTCATTTAGTTGTAAACTATGTACTTTAGTTGTAAAATAGTTTAACTCCATAGTATCTCACTAGATAACAGTAGTCCTGGGCCGAGTTGCTTGATGTGGCGTGTCGCCCATATGAATGGAACTACCTAGATACTATGAAGCTGACATCACTGGACACTGGCGTATACTCCTCCATATATAGGAGTTCACGGCCATTATTCAAAGAGAGAGAGAGAGGGTAGTCCTTGGCCAAGTTGATTAATGCGCCGATGTCGCCCATACGAATAGAACTACCAAGATACTATGAAGTGGACATCACTTGACACTGGTGTCTACTCCTTCATATGTAGGAGTTCACGGCCATTACTCAAAGAGAGAGAACACACCTGTCAAAAGTTTAGTGCAAGTGCGTAGTGTGCGTGTAGTTTTATTAGTGCGCTATTTCATATTTTTACAAAAAAAAATTGGATGGACTTTGAATTGATGTATTTTTTCTATAAGGCAACTGATATTTTCATCTAAATTAACTTATAGGAATATTATTTAAGTTAATTTTAAGATAACTCTCTTTTGTAAAGTACATACATACCATCACGTCTTATCCCTGTTGAGGTAAGCAGATGGGATAAAGTTCTTGGCTTTCTTACTACGAATACTTCTTTCGCCTCCTCCAAATCTATACATCTTCCCATACAGTTCCTTCTTGATTCTCTTACTTATTACATTTCATTCTTTCAAAATCTCATTTACTTGGTCCAACCATACTTTTATCGGTCTTCCTCTTTCATGGTTCCCAGTAATGTAGCAATACTGGGAATCGTGAAAGTGGAAGACCGATCTATTTAGACTCCTGTCACTCATCTGTTGAACATGTCTAAACAGCCTGTGTGTGTTTTTTTTCACCCCTTAACACATCGCTATTTAGCTCACATCCATTCTTAATAATTACATTTCTTGTTTTGTCATACATCGGCACACCACATATTTATTCTTCTCAGTCCACATTATCATGAAGATACAATAAAACCTCAAGTTGTAATAATAGTTCAAAGAATTTGGGGCAAAACTCATAGTTCAATAAAACAAATAGAGCTTGAGATATAAAGTGAACTACATCTGTAAGTTAGAATATAAAGGGTGTATCGGACGTATGCGTCAGCCAAAACATATGATGTATTTGTTTTCCTGTTTATTATTTGGTACTTTTATGATATTATATTTTGATGTTATTTGGTATTTTGATGTATAAATTCATGGATATTTTTTGATGATTTGTATGTAAATTTTATGTTTGTTGAGGTCCGTTCTGTGTCATGATCGTAACTGAAATGTTCCTTATGCGCGGCCATCGCGAGACAGTATCAAAAGTCGGTCGGCCCATGCATGCGAAAATTGTGATATTTCGCAAGTTATGATGGCATGCACGGGTGAAAACAGGCGCTGGCGATGAGCGATCGGCCGCACATAAGAAGCGCCAAAGCTAGCAGGGTTATCTAGGATTGCGATACAACCATTAAAATAATAAAATATGGCAATTTGTAGTCACAGCATGTAAACATTTGGCGCAGGGTAGCTACTTTCACAATTTTCAAAGAAATGCCTGTACATAACTCGAAAAGTATAAGGCTTTTGCAAGAATTTTTTCTTTCTCTGAACCGTCTTAAGCTGACCTTTCCCTCGATACCGGCTTGACGTTGATGCGCGGGACACCCTGCATATATATCTATCCTTTTGTCTCTCTGTATACATTTTTATTAACGCTCGTGACATATAAAATATAAGTATATTAATATGTAACGTATATGTACTTATAGTATAACATTAATTTATGTACCAAATCCTATACGTTCCTGTCTTTATACCACCACCCAAATATCCAAAACAAATAACCCAAGTTCGTTTTATTCGACACGACATAAATTATTAACTTGATCAAAAAATACATTCTCAGTTCACTTCAGTCTACTGCCTATTACTTGCGACCATCTACTACCTGCTAAATAGGAATCTCTTCACTTTTCACCGTGAGCTAAATTCTCCGAGCATTGAGCAGCAGCCATCCACCTATTGTTACAGTCTTTGTACCGTACAAAATGGTCCTTCGAGCTGGATTCAACTGCGATTTACGGAGGATTAAATCATCACCATCATGCCTTCTCGACGTTCCGGCAAAACCCCCGCCATGCAAGCGAGAGTTCAGGGCAACCAGTCGTCGGATGCCGATTCAGTTGCGTCCTCACATACCAACACGGAGGACACAATCAGAAGGCTACGAAAAGAGATCCGAGCCGAGAAAAGGAGAACGTCCGTGTTGAGGACAGCGCTAAAGGAGAAAGCTGCGACGGATGACGCCGTTCCTGGACCATCAGAGGCGCGCATTCCTGATGGCATACCAGCAGCTGATCCGCTACGGCTCACCAAGGATTGGGTGAACCAGCAGCGGAATCCAATGGTGCAATTGGCAGCCTTGATAGCGGAGGCCATCCGATCATCACTGGGAAATGGAAGTCCGAAGACCCCAGCCAGTGAAGATAATTCGAGGATGAGCGCGCTAATAAGTTCGAGGATAAGCGCAACAAACTGGAGCCAAGGACCGGCCTGTCTTTTCTGAAGACCCCCTAGAGGGGCCGATGTTCAAGGCACAGTACGACCAGTCCACGGAGCTATGTGGGCTGGCAGAGGTTGAGAATCTTTTTCGGCTGCAGCGCGCCCTGGAGGGACGCGCAAGAGAAGCAGTTTCCGCCCTGTTGGTGAAGCCGAGGAACGTGCAGGAGATAATCCACACCTTGGTGATGCGCTTCGGTCACCCAGAGGTGATCGTAGCCACGATGCTGGAGAGGGCTCGACGTCTCCCACGTCTGACGGAAGGTGCCTCTACAGAAGCCGTCGTTGAATACGCTGTAGCGATACGGAACGTAGTCGTAATCGACCTGGCGTCGCCGCAACTACTCACAGAGATGGTAACAAAGTTACCCTTGACTGTCCGATTCATGTGGTTTAGATCGCGAATCGGACAACCGCAGAGAGCTACGGTGAATGAACTAGCTGCCTGGTTGATGGAGTTGTGCAACGTGGCCCCCTACGCCGGAGGACTGGACCCACAACTGTTCTCGAGGCTGCAGAAACCCCGACGGGATGGCAACGTGATGCTACAGTCCGCGGAGAAGATCGAGAACAAATGTGCACAATGTGAAGAGGATCATACATTGACGGCGTGTCCAGTCTACCAGAGCAAGGGCGTAAATGAGCGCTGGGAGTGCGTGAGGATGTTGGAACTCTGTTCCAACTGCCTGGAGTCCACGCATCGAGCCCCTAAGTGTAAAAGGCAGAGGTGCGGCGTTGGCAATTGCAGACGAACGCATCACCGTACGCTGCACTACAAGCCATCGGGAGCCGGCCCAGCCTCAAGAAATATGGGGGCCACCACCTGCACTTCGGACACAGGCGCTCTTGAAGGTTGTACCAGTGACAGGAATAAAGGGACAAATGGAGGTGAACGCTTTGCTGGACGAAGGAGCGTCAGTGACCCTGATCGACGCGGCTATAGCGGACAAAATTGGAGCTGAGGGTTCCGTTTGCGGCCTACGGATTCACGGCGCAAACCGGATGCGCTCAACGAACAAGACGTCATAACATGCCAGGGTACAGATGTGTGGACAAGGAAAAGTGTACACCATATCAGGGTACACGATGGAAATACTGGATCTCCCTCGGTAGCTTGTTCAATCCCCGGAAGCCAGTCTGGAGCGGATGCGGGAGGTCAAACCCGGGATAATAATCGGGCAAGACAACGTGCACTTGATAGTGTCACGAGAGGTGCGGGAGAGGAGCGAGGATGGTCGCGTTACCTCACACACCGCACTGGGGTGGATCACCCATGGGGGCAGGAATTTGTCCACTGAAGCAACTACTCTGGTGTTGAGTCACGAAGTGAAAAAAGACTCACGCTGGAGCGAGAGGGTCAAGTTAAACTTCGCGGTCGATGCAATGGGAGTCACATTGACAGCGCGAGCTAACACAGGAGTAGGCAGAGCGGAAGTGCTCAGGAAGAAGACGACTTGCCCTTTGCCTACGGGACGTGGGGAAACGGGACTTCTACGGAAGGAAGACCTCGCGTGGCTGCCAGACGATAGACAGTGCGCCGAGAACCGGTGGATATGCCGGGATAGGACATTAAGGCGCAATGAGACATTCTCATCGACACATCGCGCCAAGATGGATGACGTCATCGCCAAACGGAGAACGCGCGAGACGTCCTGGAAAGAAACGGTGGTACGACGGTACCCACCGCGCTCTGTGGTGGTGAAACCGCACAAGCTGGGGAAATTGCGGGCGGAGAGATCGCGGCCGAAGCCGGACCACGCTCCCTTGAAATTGAAAGGAAAACACGTTGGTGTTATCAGTGCAACCAACACGTCACTACCGCGGCTGGAATGGTTTTCGTGCTGGAACCGTTTGAGACGAACCACCGAATAGGTGCTAAGATTCGTATCACACTGCCGCCGCCCTAGGAACCAGAAAGACAACGGTACGCTGACAGCTGAAGAGGTTCGGGCCGCAGAGCTCAGGTGGACAAAGTAGGTGCAACAGGAAACCTTTAGCGCCGACCTGGAAGCCCTGCGGCGCGGGAAAAGTCTCGCCTCTGGAAGCAGGCTGTGATGATTGGCGCCTTGGCTCGACGAAGATGGAGTGGTACGGATGGGCGCCCGCCCGATGGCCCTGAAGGGCTCGTACACGAGCGTGAGTGCCGCGATACTGGATAGCAATCACCCGTATACGAAGCTGTTGATACGGCATCATCATGAGAGGGCGGGGCATCCTAGTACGGAGAAGACTACGACGCGCGTTCTTCATTCTTCGAATGCGAACGACCATGAGAGGAGTGATATACCGATGCTGGGTGTGCCGCATCCGGAAGATGCACGTCCAATCTCCGCTCATTGGACAGTGCGAAAATCGACCACCGACTTCTGCTCAGCGACAAGAGTGGTGAAAGTCGGAGCGCCGCATACGAGAAGAAGACAGGGCAATCATCGCGGATGGCGCCCTACCGAGAGATGGGTGGCCTCGGGGACGAGTCCTGGAAACCATGCTGGGGGAAGATGGCCAAGTTTGAGCGGTGCGCGTGCAGACAGCGAGTAGTATCTACGAGTACACACGCCCAAGTGTGAAAGGATTGGTCACTGAATGAATGACGCGTACGTCCGTAGCAACCGTAGGTGTAGCTACACCGTGGGGAGTGTATAGCACGGATGCGTCAGCCAAAACATATGATGTATTTGTTTTCCTGTTTGTTATTTGGTACTTTTTCGATATGATATTTTGATGTTATTTGGTATTTTTTGATGATTTGTATGTAAATTTTATGTTTGTTGAGGTTCGTGCTGTGTCATGACCGTAACTGAAATGTTCCTTATGTGCGGCCTTCGCGAGACAGTATCAAAAGTCAGCCGGCCCATGCGTGCGAAAACTTGCGAAAATTGTGATATTTCGCAACTTATGACGGCATGCACGGGCGAAAACAGGCGCTTGCGATGAGCGATCGGCCGCATATAAGAAACGCCAAAAGCCAAAAAAAATACATTCGAAGTCGGATATTGGTTCTTTAGGATTCCACTATACTCGCTTACAGAGATCGGGGTAAACCTACCATACCGGGTTACGTGTGCTGTGTGCCGTTCGGGCGTACCGCGCTATCGTGTGCGCTGAGAGGCGAGCCTTCAGGACCGATTTATATATTTACCAAGTGAAAAGTGAGTGCGACTCGAACGCTAAAATTGTGAACAGTGGTAGTGTCGTGCGTACGGGAGTGTCAGTTCTATATTCCGGTGAATAATACGAAATCAAAAATACCGCCGGTGGTAATCACCCTCGGTGACCTCACGCACGGGAACCTCATCGGCCTAATCCATGAGAACGCGAAAGGCCAATTTGAGGTCATACCGGAAAGGGGACCGCGAAAATCACGGTCCACTCCGTTGAGGACCACGACGGCCTCATTAAGGGCCTCGATGGCAAGAATAAAGAATTCCATACGTTCACGAAAATGGACGACAAAACCAAACGAACAGTCATCCGAGGACTACCGGAAATCCCCACGGAAGAGATCGCCGGCGACCTCACCATACAGGGATTTCCAGCGCAAAAGGTCGTCAAGATGACGACCAAGACAGGCGCGCCCGTGTACCTTGCCCATTTCGGGAAGGACACCGACATGGGAAAATTGAAGGCATCGCTGAGGTTCCTCTGCTACTGCAGAGTGATCCTCGTCAAATACCGGCCCAAGAAAGGCCTAGGTACCCAATGCTTCCGGTGCCAGTCACTGGGGCGCGCCTCATCTAACTGCCACCATCGGGCCCGTTGCGTCAAGTGCACCGAGTACCACCTGACGGCCGAGTGTCCCAAGACCAAACAGACACCGGCCACTTGCGCAAACTGCGGCGGGAATCACCCCGCGAACTACACAAAGTGCCCAACCAGGCAAGCCTGTGCCGAAACAATCGTTCGCCGGATGGTACCGCGTGTCACGCCTTGTCGCTCATGGAGCAGCGTCGTGGCGGGAGCAGGTAAGACGCCTCCTCCTCCCAAAACTAACCAGGCCAACGCGCAAAACACTCGTATTGCGCAACCTCCCACTGACACAATTTCTCACGAAATTGCTCAATCCGCCGCGCGTGCGCAATACGCAAACGCACAGCACGATAAATTCATACACCCGAGGGACCCAAGGAATGGTCGCCGACCACCCCTGCTCCCGACTCCCGAACCCACCGGACCGAGCAGCATGGGCGGCGAGATGGCAGAGGTGACGCAGATCGTCCGCCTACTCATGCAAACGAGGCCAAGGCTGGTGGCCCAATGCAGAGATAGGATCGAGAAGGCGCTTCTCATCGCCGAGCTGATGGAGCAACTCGATGGCTAGAATAGGGGCCCCGACCTGCGCGACATCCTCCCGCGGGGGAATCAGAGCCCTCACCTGGAACACCAGAGGACTCTATGACAGGGTGGACGAACTCATGCTTCTGATTGGTAAGAAAAACATTGACATATTACTCATCATAGAAACACATCTAAACCCAAATAGACACCTGAGAATACCCGGCTACTCCCTGTATCGCAATGATCGCGCTACTAGGGGAGGAGGCACGGCGATCCTCATTAGAGACACTCTACCTCATACACTCTTATCGGATTCCACCTGGATTGCTTTAGAAGCAACTGCGGTTAGACTAGAAACTGACGGCAATCCGATCACACTCATAGCGGTATACTGCAAATCCAGCACGATTCTCGACACCCGGAACCTGAGGACGGCTCTTGTGATGGGATCGCGGGTCTTATTGGCCGGCGACTTCAACGCGAAGCACTCCTCGTGGAGCCCGGGAAGAAAGAATAAGAACGGAGACACACTCTTAAATTTCATTGAGTCAACGCACCACGCACTACACCAACCCGACAAGACCACTCGATATAGAGCGAGGGGACATTGCCCGTCTACTCTGGACCTGGTAATCGCAAAGGGTCCCCCGGGGGTTGCCGGATTGGAAGTGATTAATGCACTTTCATCAGACCACCTTCCGGTCTACTTCACAATAGGGGAGCGTATCATCTGCCCCCAAAAACGGTGTACGACTACCAGAGCGCGGACTGGGCGGGCTACAAGACACACATTAACACACAGTTATACTTAACATCATCCACCTTCAACTCGCTGGAGGCCATAGATGATGCGGTAAACACTCTGACGCACATCATCGAAGAAACTCATGATACCTACATACCACTTAAAAATATTACTCCACACCGTGCCAAACTTCCGCCGGAAATCATCACACTCATCCAGATAAAAAACAGACTTCAGAAACACTACAGAGGTACATACCATCCCGCAGATAAAATAGCGTTAAACTCACTGCGGAACGAAATCAAAAAACATAATAGGGAACACAAAAACACCACTTGGGACACGAAACTAGCGGACATTGAACCAGGGACAGACACTCTTTGGAAGATCGCAAAGGGATTAAAGAAGCGATATGAAGATATACCACCACTCCTCACCTCCACACACACTGCTACATCACACGTAAAAAAGACTAACGCACTAGCAGACGCATATGAGCACACTTACACATTAACATCGCACTTTCGCGACACAGACACTGACCGCACAGTACAAGAATCACTCGACGAATTCAATACTCGTTTCGCAGACATTGCACAACATGAATATATGCTCACAACACCGGCGGAAGTCTAGAAAATCATTAAAGTCCTCAAAAACAACAAAGCACCAGGACTAGACCACCTAATCATACACTAATTAAACACATTCCGACGCACGCAATCATACAATTAGCTAAGATATTCAATGCGTGCCTACACACCGGTCATTTTCCACGCAAGTGGAATATGGCCATAATAGTTCCAATACACAAACCAAACAAGGACAAAAACAACCCATCCAGCTACAGACCCATAAGCCTCCTTCTGGTACTTGGAAAAGTACTGGAGAAGGTGATATTAAACAGATACACTGCATACCATACCCAGCACAACACTCTACAACACGAGCAATTCGGCTTTAGAATAAAGCACTCCACCGTACACCAACTCACCCGCGTGGCCGAGGACGTGTCGATTGGCCTCAACATGCATTATTTTACTGGAATGGTCCTGCTAGACCTGGAGAAGGCCTTCGACACGGTCTGGCACAAATGCTTGTGGATGGTTTTCTATATTTTCAGTATCTCAACAATATCTCACATTGTAGAATGCTGGTTATTCTTGATCAAAGCCTTGACTTAGTCGTCATCAGTGATAATCAGCTTTCCAGAGCGGATGCCATCTTTGAGTGTCATATCACCATCATGATATTTTAAACCACATTTCACACACTCGATTGCTTACTGTATCGTCGCCGTGCATATATTTTTTTGGTTTGTGTCACATTTTTTTCATTGCGGTAATAAAAAGTATTAAGCACGAAAAGAAAAGATCTTATTTTGTTACCTATGAGGGTACTTGAAGGAAAAGGCATATACCAACAAACCAAACACTATCCCGATGCTTAAGGACAATACTCGAAAAGAAATTGCTGAAATAATGTTATGAAAAATATGCTTGAAAGAGCTCGTGTTTGCGCCACGGCCAGAGGCGGCCACTTGACCGACATTATATTCCATACATAATGGTAAAGACCATATAATCAATCAATTAAATGTAAATTATAAAATTGTGTTTCATTTAAGTTATTCAAAAAAAAACATCGGCCTGGAACATAAAACCGACCCTGTACAAAGCAATACGAGACGTTTTGGATGCAATTTCTTGCTACCAACAATTGCATATTGAGAAAAAGAAGACGTCAAATGACACTAGACTTCATCACAAAAAAATCAATAATTTCAGAAGAGCCATAACCTTCGATAGCACAGAAATATACTGTGTATTTCTGTGTACGTATGTAACCTGACATATGTTTATGCAAGTTAATATAAAAATAACCTAAAATTAAAGTAAAACTTGTTTATTCTTGGCACATGTATCCTATCCCTATTTACTATATGTTAAAATGGCCCCGTTTAACGCTGTTTCGTTTAGCACTTTATTTTCAGGAATGCTTCGTAAGTGTTAATCGGGGTATTACTGTATTTATTTTATCGGTATCTTTCAACAGATTTAAAAAATAGATTTAACATAGATCCAAATATCTAGTTTCTTTTTTGTACATTTTCATTTTTATGAGTTATGCTAATTGTCCAGGACAGCAACAAACAATATAGGTGATAAGCCAATTAATTAATCATGGAATGCTATGAATGAAACAAAATAAAAATATTCCTTAATAATTTGTATGATTCATATGCTTAATTTTATTTCTTCTATTCAATGTTGTTAAGAAAACAAGCTACAAGTAGCTGCTTCGTCGTAAAAATAGCTGTAAAGTAGTGCCACTATTTCTTTTAACTTGACTTTTGAGTAGCATACTACTTTGCATTAAAAAGTAATGTTTTTAAGAACTTTAACAACACTGCTTCTATATATCATATAAATATTTTTGTAGGCTTCTTTCATAGTTAAGGCAAATTTGGTTGATTAAACTAAGTAC
Organism: Odontocerum albicorne; assembly: GCA_949825065.1. Taxonomy (NCBI): domain Eukaryota; kingdom Metazoa; phylum Arthropoda; class Insecta; order Trichoptera; family Odontoceridae; genus Odontocerum; species Odontocerum albicorne. The sequence goes on from OX463845.1 coordinate 13,575,260, forward strand.
ACATTTATAATTCCTTCTTTCAGATTGGTCTTGTTGATGAATTAGCAACCGACAAGGCAGATGCCCAAAGGCTGAAAAATTCCTTGCAAAATTTGCTAAAATTAACCCGCAAGCGAGAATGCTGACCAAATTAGTGTTCAGGAGGAAGATTCTTCAACAATTTGAAGAAACCAGAGACCAAGACTTAGATATGTTCATTTCTACAATCACAGACCCTAAGGTTCAGATCTCTTTGGAGATGTATATCACAGCTTTAAAGAACAAGGGCAATCATATTTTAAAGTCAATAGTATATGGAGAAAATAAATGATAATTATTTTTTAAATATTAAATTTTCAAGATTTTGATGTTACTAATCTTCACATATGTAAAAAGACTATGTGTGTATCAATTTAAATTAAGAGTGTTTGATTAATTTGCCAGGATATTGACAACTTTTAGCAAACTTGGTTGGGTTAATTATCCCAATCTATGATTATAGACCTCTTTCTTTTTATATTCTACACATTTTCTTAGCACACATAATATTGACTATCGTGGCCTAGTTGAGAAGCCACTTATATTCCACCAGCTATAGTATGTTACTAGCTATTTTAAAGTTCGATTTCTGATGGTACTAAAAAAAGGATCTCTTTTTGTTTTTTTTTTACTTAAACCAGTTAACATATTTCTTCTTGGTAAGAAGAATTTGACTTGTGGCAATACATTTTGCCAAGTTGTAGTGTAAATTGATACAATGCAGTCAAAAGATATTTACTCGCAATATTTGAAGTTAAAATAATATTACCGCTTTTTCATCAAACTTTTATGGTATATTGAATATTTTTTACTGGTGTCATTCCAGCTCACCGTATGTGAATCAAATGATTAACTATAAAGGATCTTCCATTGAAATAAAACTAGGTATCAATAAATATGATTATGAATGCAAAATTAATGTGTTCATAATTTTTACCTTACTGCATGTTTGTATTTGTAGCTTTAACTCATTTATCATACTGATATTTTTTTAGGAATACATTTTTTTCAGTTTTTTTTTTCATTTTATTAAAAATTAAGATACACATGTCAATTATTCAAAAGCTACTTATTGTTAGCTTTATATATATATTATGATATTTTGTAATCATTTTAATTGACTCAAAAAACATAAAACATGTACATTTTTATTATCCTCAGTGAGATACAGGCAAAAGCCTAGTTTACTGGGGACATGACAAGTGAAAGGCAACAAACCCAAATCCATTAAAATTGTATGTCCAAATTAAATTACCTGTTGTTTTTTCGCAAATGTATATTTCTTGTCATGTGTAAAATAAAATAAAAAATAAATTATATTCTTTGATAAGAAAACATATTTACTAAATTTTACTATATCAATAATAAAAAAATCATAAAAAGAATCCATTTGTTCATACAAAAATCAAATACATCTATCAACTTTATTTTAAAAGTTGTTTTTTATTTTTCACAAGAATGGCTGAATATTCGTACTGGAGGATTTTTAAATACAATATATAGTTCTAACTAAATATTGATGAAAACAGGATAATGTAGCTTTTAAAATGATTATTGCTCAAATTATAGTTTTGAAAGAAAAAAATCATATACGGATTTCAAGAAGTTTGATACCAAGCTATGATATAAAATAAACAATAAATATGAGACTTTTTATAACGTTTATATTTTAAATAAAAAAATGTTTTTAGTCTAAATACTATGTTTTTCTTTTGTAACCTTTTATAACCAAATAACAAGATAAGATTTGTTTACCTTTAATATAACTAAACAACAAGACCTTTAATTCAAGTTAAATTAACATAGTTAGATGATAATTGAGTTTGAAAGTTTAGAATGTATGAAAGTATACTTTAACTTTATAATTATGAAATTGAATTATTTAACTTTCAAGAGTAGTAATGGAATATATTAGTCAATAAAACAAAATGTTCTGATAAAAAATTTATTTTTCAGACTTATGACAGTTTGTATTAAAATTTAAAACGTAAATAATTTATATTCTTACTCAGAACATTTCACTTTAGTATGTTACGTCATAAGTTTTTAAATTTATTCTGATACATTTTGAAATTTTACACCAAAGACAAAAAAATATTAACACCGGATACTTTGCAAAGTCAAGCACTCCAAGCGGCAAGAATTTAAGTCAACAGATGTCTATTCATTATATCCGGCTCTGGCAATAAATATTTATAATGCGGGCATATTCAATAATTATTAATAGTTTCACTATAAAACATATTGTGTAGTGTTAATGTGAAGAAGAAACAAAAAAAGTAGGAAAGTATTATATTTTTGTGTAACTCATTAAATAACCTGATACATGAAATATCAAATTACGGCCATCAATTGGACACATTGTATTTTACAAATAAATTATCTTTGAATATTGACTGCACTGGCATGGAGATATTGCTGAACACTTGCATACAAAATAAAATTTCAGTAATTTTTGGTGACACTTTTAAACCCATCATCTAACTCGTGTTTTTCCTGAAGAATGACAAATTTCAAAATATGACAAAAATCACTTTTTTTATCGAAGCAATTAATGTTATTTATTAATAATAGAGTTGACTTTAATAGTTTCTTGTAAAAGTCACTTAAAAATATAGTACTTCTATAGTGAGATAGAAGGAAACAAAATAATGTGTATGTTTATCTATTGCTGGATGTCATCTGCAGCTGTTTTTTTTATTTGAATGGATTTGAAAAGTTTAAAGAAGAAAATGAAACTATGTGGTATTGTGTGATTATTTTCTAAAAGTAGAACCCGTATTAGAGTGAAGAGCATCTTGACTAAATGGTTTAATATTACAAAAAGGGTAAAGCCAGAATTTGCTGTCATCCTGGTTATTCAGCGTTTATATAGATTCATATGTGGAACAAAAAAGTTAAATGGAAATGTATGCTGGTCATGTGGTAGTGTTAGTGTAGAATGAGATTAAGCTAAAGTTTGATAAGTAAATTGTTTGAACGATGTAAAGAGAAACATCTGAGAATTAATGTTGTGGAATCCAAAGTCACCGGAATAGAAAAGTGTGAAAGGAAAGTAAATTGATTAGTAACCCGGAGAGTTCAGCATCACTGAGAATAGATTTGAGACCCTTTTTTCTTTCTATACTTTCCTTTCTCTTCCCATCTAAGTCAATGTAATTTTATTATATACTTAATCTTCGTTAGAATATGATGTTGTTTTTACATCTGTCCAATAAAATATATGAATTATTTTATGTAATAAAGAAATGAAACTATATTTTAATTGTCATACTAAATATCACTACTCTTCTTCTCCATTAATAATTGTTTCTATTTCAGGTGAAATTCCATTAGGGAACATTGGATTCATCAGATTTCTCCACTCTTCTTTTTGTTTATCAACATAGTAGTTAATTTCCAGTACTCTGCTTCGATCTCTCTTTATTTCTTCCCTATCAAAACAAAATTCCTATTTTAATTATTTTTAACACAATTTCCTTTTACAATCATATACAAAGTTCCTAAGTTATTTATGAGTATTACTATAACCTCCGTGTACAAATATCAATAAGGCTTCTCCTTTCATCATGGTCCTCAACTCTTAAGATCCTCGTGCTGCATGCCATAACATAAGTGACTGCCTTGATTTTATCACTCCAGAGGATTAGTGTATGCCCTCTGCTTTATCCTTTCTTCTAATTGAAGTTCCAAAGATCATTAACCCTTCAATGTTATAGAATCATGATTTTCAATATAACTATACCTACTTAGATGAGCAGAGCAATGTAAAAGTGAACATTATCATTTTAAAATTAAATTTCCTATCGGTTTCAAGCAGAAAAATTAATAACCCACAAAAGGGTCATGCTTTGAAATTCAATATTCTAAAGGCTTAATTGAATACTATTTTTGTTCTATCAAAGGCATTTTTGAAGTAGCCACCATTTTTGCCTACAAAAGTTAATAAACTTGTATTCTATTACACTTTTGTTGTTTATAGTAGAACCTTGCGGACTTTGTACCATATGATAATTTCTTCAGGGATGACCAAAACAAAGGTGTGGTTCAAATTTTACAGGGCAGATTTTTAACTTTTCTTAACTAAGGTCCAATTTTTTGAGCTTTTATATTTTACAGATCAATTATAGTCACCACTCCTTCATAGGTTATTTTAATATACTCGTATGTAAAATAGCTTAATACTTATATATGTCAAATTGTAGCATAACTTAATAATACTTAATAGCAGACAATTTTACATAGCATTCAAGTTGATAATGAAGCCATATTTCTGATTGACTTGAGATATTTGGTCATCAACCAGACTTAAGTTAATCTTTTTCATTTTGAGTGAGGTCAAGTATAATTAAAAAAATCACTCACCATGTGGCCTTGTTAACCAAATCATCTTGCCATTGATTAATTCTGGTGATGACATAATCTTCCCTATCATCAATGAACCGCATGTGGCTGTCCATGGACTGTGCTATTGTGTCCATTAACAAATCTTTATCACCTACAACCTGATATCAATTGATCTATAATAAATCCATAATCAGGCAATGAGGTGAAGAGATTACAAAGTCCCAGTTACTGTCTTGAAATGTTTGTAGAGAGCAAACAATCGACAATAGTGGTTTGTAAAAAGCAAAGTCTATACTCGGCAATGGATGATCACAAGCTGATAGTAAATAAGTAATATATACCAAATCTAGTCCATTAGGTTCAGTGGAGCATGATCCTTTAATTCATATAAAGGGAACTTATGGCAATGGCAGACCTGTAGCACTCTTCACCTAGTCACTCCAATGCATGCTACCCGTCAAATTGCCAGTGGCCATGAGTCTTTCTATGTCCTCTTTGCACAAAATATGACTGAGATATTAAGTCATAGAAACAGTCTTCTTTTATCAATTATACTAATAAGTTATTGGAAAAAATATTAATGTTTTATTGTTGGTGAGTTTTGACAGTTAGTTGTGCTCTACCGCCTGTTTTGTTAATTTTCAGTTTGTCAACATCTGAATTGAACTTTTCAACATAAAATATATAAATAAAGATTACTTATTCACTATGGAAGAATTTATACTGAATGAATAATTCATACATAATTGCATGTTACTTGAGTTTCTTAAAAAAGTGAAACTTTTATAACAAAAAACATTTATGATGTGCTGGGGCACATTTTGGATGTTTGTAAGTGCCGAAGGTGGTTTGAAAAATTTCGAAGAGAGATTTTGATGTTAAAAATTGTTCTAGAAGTGAAAGCAAAATTGGATGATGACATGTTAATTGTGAAAATTGATAATAATCTGACCCAAACTATTCATTAGCTTACGAGAAATCTCGGATACTCCGAGTCTACAATACATTATCATATGAAAAAAATCATGAAGGCTTAGAGGCGGGGTGTAATGACTCTACACTAACTGAGCGACGAGAACAAATCAGCATGAATATGCATTAACAGAGAGCTTTTGAATCTTGAAAAAGAAATGCCATATTTACACCATCTGGTGACCGGACACGAAAAGTGGGTGCGTTATCATCGATGAAAAAATAATACTTTTCAAAGAAGCAGGTAACCAAAGCTATGGCAAAACCTGAACTGACCACAAAAAAGGCTCCTTAGTGTATATGGTGGAATTGTATGGAGATTGTGCATTATGATATGGAAAAGGTAATATTGAGCTTTTTTAATTCAATACTTTGTAGCTATTGGATTAAAAAAGTAGTATTGAAAATTTAACAGAAAGATGGCTAAAAGTCATACCTAGCGAGAAAAATAATTTAATAGATTGAATTAGCCTTGCACAGGTCTCCGCTCTTTCATTGGCAGTCTAGAGATTTTTGATCAATGAAGGAGGATTTCATTAGTTTTGATAAGGTAAATAATATCGATGATAAAAATATAACCACTAACCTCAAGTATGTCTGGAAAGAATTCAAATAAAACGGCAGCTTTGGGTGTCACCTTAGACATTGCTTCCCCAATGCCCATATTCCAGCTGCCCTCCCTGTCTCTCCATTGAGTAAACACGTCTCGAGTCATTTCGATCATCTTGTTTGCTAGATCTTTAACATTCTGAGCAAATTGCACTCTAGTTTCCTAATTGAAACAAAAAGGAAGATTAACGTTTAATACAACAAAAAGTAATATATCATTTTGCTACTTTTGACATTGTGCGTTTGTTCTACGAGTATATTACATTCAATTCAATGTTCCTTTCAACTCGTCTAACACACCTTAACACACTGCTCAGAGAATAGGACTCATCAACCTGCTCCAGTCTCTCTGAATTAGCCTATAACAAACACTTTTACCACATCTCTTTCTGTAACTATATAACCTTTGTATAACCTTTGATTTAGCTATATTCATGTTTAAACCTTTTACTAGGCATCAGAATACTCACTTATTAAATATCTTAAATCACCTTCATTTGCAGCAAGCATAATCATATCAGCCTACTGAAGTTTCACTCATTCTTATACCTCTCTTATCATCTTCCACCTCTTACCTCTCTTATCATCTTTTAAATTGCATATAGGTACTATATATGAATCTATATACGAGGCGTATCCAGAAAGTGTACTGAGGCTCTCACGACCGGATGGATTTTATTTTCGACATGTTGGCTACACTTCCGTGTAGCCTGACCCTTCCCCTCCGCAACGAAACCGGTTCGAGGTCAGTACGTTGAGAAGTGTCGACGCGACAACACGTTTCGTGAAAAATGTCAAACCAATCTCCCGCCAAGTGCGAAATTTTGTAAAAAGGCAAGAGTTTTTGAGGCGCTGCAAACTCCATGGAGATGAATTTCTCCGCTCCATCGTTACTGGAGATGAAACTTGGGTTGCACACTACACGCCTGAAACCAAAAGGCAGTCTCAACAGTGGCGTCACACTTCTTCACCCTCCGCCAAAAAGTTCAAAACCACAATTTCAGCCAAGAAAATCATGGCATCCGTGTTTTGGGACTGTCAAGGCATAATTTTAATTGAATATATGCCTCAAGGGGAGACCATCAACTCTGCAAGATACTGTGAGACCCTAAAAAAATTGCGGAGGGCGATTCAGAACAAGAGGAGAGGCATGCTGACAAAGGGAGTCTGCCTGCTGCACGACAATGCCAGACCACACACGGCCAAAGCCACGAAGGAACTGCTCGCCTCGTTTAAATGGGATGTCCTGAACCATCCCGCGCATTCCCCTGACCTAGCACCTTCAGATTACTATCTCTTTACCTCCCTGAAGCTGCACATGGGTGGAAAAAGGTTTTCAACCGACGAGGAGGTAAATGAGGAGGTGGAGAAGTAGACGGAGGGGTTGGCGGGAAACTACTTCGAGGAAGGCATCAAAAAGTTAATACTCCGCTTCACCACCTGCATTGAGAGAAATGGCGACTATGTCGAAAAATAGCTTACATATGTACTACGGTAACCACGTAATTTTTTTGTTTAAATAAAAAAAATTGTAACCTACAAAAATTCAGTACACTTACTTTCTGGATATGCCTCGTATATAGTTTAGACACCCAGGATGACATAACACACCTTTGCATTTTAAGTAATTTTAAATCATTCAGTAGGTTTTTAATTTTCTCTTAGACTGCACTACTGTCTTCATACATCGATGTACTTACACTTATTAATTTATCATTCACGTCATAATCTTTCAATACTTCCCACAATTTCTCTCTTTTTACACAATCGCTTACACTTTCTCTAAATCTACAAATTCACAAACTATCTTTTTCCCTGTACTGCAGCACAAAAATCTGGTCCATGCATCCTATATATACCACCAAAAAATCACCTTGCATGAAAATACATAAGTGTGTTGGTGCCGAACTTGAGAAAATAAGGATAAAAGCAAGATTAATGTAGTGGAGATGTGTGCACTAAGAAAACTTTGCGGAGTGTCAATAAGAAAGCAAAATGAAGACATAAAAAATGAATGTATGGATAAAATTAATATTTTAAGAAAATGAAGAAATAAACTAAGATAATTTGGACATTTGAAGAATGAATGACTAAGCGAGTATAGAAATCAAAAGTGCAAGGTGTGTGTGGAAGATGAAGACCAAGAAAACGGGGCTGGAACAAATGGATTTTGAAAGAGATTAAAGTGAGAGATATGAATGATAGAATATTGTGCATGATAAGATGCATGAATGTGAAGGAGAAGAAAATTATGTACTTGGAGAGAAAAGTTTGAAGATCTATTCTCACTGCTTGCCCCACAAGGGGCACTGTGATATGTATGTTATAAATACTTTTTCAGCATGATAATATATACAGTTGAACTTGGTTATGACGAGCACGGATATAAGGAGACCACTATATAATGACCAAAACTCGATAATGATTTCAATTTACGCATATTCCTATACAATCGCTGTTATAATGAACATACTTCACGAATATACCGAGCGAATTTCGGAAACAGCGCAACTATTTTTAATTGCTTAGGTGGGCGAATCAACCCAATTCTTAGAATAAAGAAAAATGAAAATGTTGACTTAGTTTTTATAACAACCCCCATTGAATAAAACTTGGTTTTATGACATAAGCTTATCATTTCGGAGATGCGACGACGGTAAAAATAGGACATTGGCATTCCTATTGTAATTTATATTAAAATTTACGAATAAAATTAATTAGCAGTTAAAACGCAATTTTTATTATCATGTGTTATAAGTTTTTTGTAATCATAAAGTTGGGACATCTCGTCCCACCCCTTTTAAAGACATGGCGTGAAGATATACTTTTATTTATAATTTTATGAATAAATTTTATATACTATAATTGTGTTTGTATAATTAAGTATGTATGTTAAAATGTTTTTGTTTTGTAAGGTATATTTAGTCCAAATATACACTTAACAATATAATTACATGGTGATCATATTAATATATTTTTTTAATTGGTACCTACTTACAATATACCTAACTGATATAATGAGTAATGGCTATAATGAGTAAATTTAATCAGTTCCCTCGTGCTCGTTATAACCAAGTTCAACAGTATGTTATAAATAATTCTTCAATTAATATAGCTGTGAGTAGTATTCAAAAGACAATGAGAATAGGAAGGTAAAGAAGGGAGTTTTGGATGATTAAATTGAGAGTAATATGTCCTTTTTTACACATGATACCTTAATTAGGATATTAAATTATACAGACTTTTTTCATAAAGTCTAATTGCTACTTATATTGAAAAAAATGCTATACACTATACTATATTGTCCTTTGTTCCTACTTCACTATACACAAAAATTTCATTTTTAAAATGTTTGAGTTTCTCAAGGGGGTCGGATCTCAAGTGTTCTGAGTTTTTTTGCTCTATGTATTGCTTTCAATATTTAGAATTTATGCCTTTGGATAAAGAAGAGAAATGTTATTACCTCACACTGCTCATAGAGTGACATCTCCTCTTTCATCAGATTTACCCATAAATCTTTCATTGTGGAGTTGAATTTTTCGCAGACTTCTTTCATAGAAAACTGCACTTCAATAAATGTTAATGTTTCTGATGCTACTGATTCTACAATCACTGACATCATCTCAAACACTTCCTCTTTTTCCTTTATATAACGTACAACTATTCTGTAAATAAAAATTCCAATTAAAAATAATTTGAATTTACTCAAAATACTAAGAAATGTGTGCAATTTCTGAATCAATGTGCCAGTGACATAATGAAGCGAAATTAGGCTAGTAATTCAGCAAATAGGAGACCTTTGTGAGTCTAAAAATCACTATTTAATAAATTATTTCACCTCATGGATACTTAAGAGTGAGGATGTTTAAGTTGTGATAAAAGTTATGGTTTATATAACATATTAAGTGAGGTCAAGTGTAATGTATGTCTGAAAATTGATTGCTAAGAAGAATACACAAATATCTTGTGGGATCTATCAGAAATGACGAAGAGACAAGCTTTTCTAACTTGGCATACATTCTTAATCACCTTAACTTCTCATTCTCCTCTTTATATTTTATTTCTCTTTACAAATTTCTAATTTGCACAACTTACTCTTTGCTCCTTTCTGAGCACCCTTCCCGAGCTTCATCCATTACTTCTTGAAATGCTTCCACTTCTTTCTGCCTAACTGCATATTGTGCAAGTCCAAACCTAACCAGCCTCAGCATATTTTCCACATAAAAGTCCTTATATCTGATTTCTTTATTAAGGAGCTATATATTTAGAAAATGTTCACAAAGTATTTAAAATGTTTTAAGTACAAAAAGATAACTTGAATGGGTAGAAATTAAATATATTTTTTTAATAAAATAAATAATACACTTATTTTTTATTCACCACTGTTTTATTTGAGTTCACTACCATTTTCAAAGACCTCCGTCTTCCTAGTCAGGTGAAGATGAACTAAATGATGTCTAAAATATATTTTTTCTAACTGTAGTAGGTACAGGAGAGGGGAGGGGATTAGTGGCTAATAAGGAGAGGGAAGTAGGTAGGCGTCAAAAGGATAGGTTTTTAACTGGAAGCATATTTACCAGAGAGCTATTATTTAAATTAACTTGATCATTTATAATGTTTAGACTTAATTTAATGCTTTTTCTAATATCAAGAATTTCTGAGTTAAAAATTTATAAACGACACTACAAAGATCTTTCTAAGATTCAAGAAACAAATTTAAAAGTTTATTGCATGAAGATATGACAGGAAATCCTTTGGAAATATGTAAGATCTATTATGTAACCAAGGATGATGCTTGTGTATGTTTTGGTTTGTTGTATATATGCATACAGCTCTTCAGAGAACATACACTCGATGGATCAAACCTGAGGTTCTGACAGCAAAAAAATTATAGCTCCAAAGATTTGGATGTAGATTTATACAATGATTTTTATTTGTCACTCTAAAGTGTTTCATAGGGTGTATGTTATATAACTATGTAATCACTAGAAAAATATAAATTTGGATACAATAAGGTCTAAAAGTAAAACAAGCATAGTACTCCCTAAGAAATCAAAATTGAGACATAAAATTAATTACCTCTAATGCCTAGTCGCTATGCTAAACTTCCGATCCAGGTGTCCCAGGCATCTTTCTTGTTGGGTGGAAAAAAATACCATAAGCCCGCCAGGTTGTATTGTTTACAATGGAAGAGTAATACAATACAAAAGTCCTTGGCAAGCGTAAATACTCTTAACATAGAACACTGGTGTAGGTATATGAGTACTATTTTAAAATCCCAGTTTACATGGTTGATACATGTATTGAGAATGCTAGGGGATCATGTTCTGAAAAGAGAGTTCAAGGCAGCATCCAGAAAAAGACATTTAGTAGAAAGATCAAGAAAGACGTGAAATGGTGAAAGTCATACTTGCTGGACTCATAGACAATTCTCAAAAGGATCCACAATAGATTCATCTAAAGGATTACGGGGGCAGTATTGTACCCTAAAAACTTATGGGTAAGGGAGAATAAGGATGTTGAATAAAATTATTGAAATGAAAACATCTACCATAAAAATTATTCCAAGTTTAAAAAAATTAAAAACTTAGATGTTTCATTTTTGTTTTAAATTTTGAAATATAATAAGTGTTTTAAAAGGATACTCTGAATGTAAAACACGCATTTCTTCACTGGCTTTCAATAGCAAGGAACCATCGGCATCTAGCTCAAACATGTTATCAAAGAGCTCTGGTCCACTCAAGTACTCGACAAAAGACATGGCATAAAACTTTACCTGAGCATCATACTGCTCTTTTTTTAGCCTAGCAATTTCTGTTACCTCATCAGCTTCATTTAGTTTATTTATTATTGACCTGGTAACAAAAAAAAAGAAAAACACATTTGATTCCAATTTTTTTTTCAAAAATACCATATCTTCAAAAACTTGTAGAAAAAAATTATTGTTCTTATCAAAGGATACAATTGATTTTACTGTAAAATGGACCTCTCTACCTGGAAAAAGACATTTTACAATATTTACAAATATAAATTAACAGACCATATTTACAAATACCGTAAAATGCGACACCAAAAACCTTTTAGCACACAATAGATAAGCCAATATGTCAATACGTAAGGAAATAAGAGTTAAACAAGAAAAAGTTCTTATTTAAAAAAAAAAACAAACATGACTGCCTTCTAGACTGATTCTTTTCACCTTCTAGACTCATAGTGAAGAAGTAATGAAAAGAGAGCAAGAAGCAACTTGAAATAATAGCAAAAAAAATATTTTTATTACATTACTATAGGTTTACTTCGCTTTAAGTGGTTCCAATTAAGGGAAAACATGTTGGGTAGGAAAGTATTGCAACCTTAATTTTGAACACTTCCCCCTAGTTGCATTTTGTTGATAAAGCAATTTTTATCTAAATTGGCTTACCATTATGTATTATGAACATTACCATGTCCCAATTCACATTAAACTGTATCCTGGCATACATACTTCGTTTCTAGCATGGCAATATACCTTGTCATGCATTATAAAAGCGTTATTTCTTTTATTTCGAGCCATGTATATTATAAAATAACATGTTTAAGCTACATTTATTTATTTAATACTAAAACCTGATTAATGTCTTCGATTTCCAAATTGAAACATTTTGAAATTGTAAGACTTTTATACAAAAACTATTTTGAAGAAAGATAAATTTAAAACATATTTGTTAAAAAAAACTAGAAAATTTATACAAAAATTTTTATGTTCGTTTTTTTATTCTTAAAAAAACTACTTACGAAAACTTTTCCACACATATCTCCCTGTCCTCATTTCTTACAAGAGCATAGTCTATATATGTTACTCTAGGAAGAGCTGCCTTCAAAAATATATCTGCGTTTTCATCTTTGCAGCATGGATTATCCTTGAAGCTAAGAGACCTTAATTCTCTAAATTGACGCAAGTATATTACCTGAAAGAAAAGTGATCATTTTATATACTTTATCATGGAGTTAATTTATTATATAAAGCACAAACTATTATAGATTGTATCAATATTTTTCGAAAACAATTTATTTTCAAATTTGAAATTGTTTAAAATTGAAAAGTATCATACTCGTAGCTGTAACTGTATTAAGTCTTCAAAGTAGCTTGAATACTTTAGTTTTATTTTCGGCGTTTTAAATTATTTAAGAATGAAAATAAGCTTATTACTTATTTAAAGTTACTTAAAAAGTTAATTCTACTTTCATAATAAGTACTTAAAATTATTTGACATTGAAAAGTATTTATACTAATTTAAATTAGTTGAGATTGAAAAATAACTTCGAAGTAACTTAAATAAGTTAGTTATATTTTCAAAATCACTATTTGAAATTGAAAAGTAGCTCTAACAGTATTACTTCTTCAAAGTAACTTAACACTGAGTAAATATTTTTTTGTTTATTAAAAAAACATGCCTTGAAAACGTTTGAAAAGATACTTTATTTTTTTGCAACAGCTATTTTCATTAATGATATCTATATTTAAAACCTCATTTTCAGACCTCGTACAATAGTGACCCCCATGGTGTAGTTGGTAAAATGCTTTTTTTCAGATGGTAAGTAATAAAAAGTCCCAGTCTGGTTAAGTTAGTTCACAAGGTTATCTCTTATGGTACTTACAGTAGTATTACAAACATGTACTATACACACATATGTGTATATTATTTAAATTCCACTATTGACTTAGGACTTAGTTATTAAAGTTGCTAGATAATACTGATTTGGGCACTTATAACATGTACAGGACACTGATTCTGTTCAGCAATTCGATGTGGCATAGGAAATCGGGGAAACCAAAACTGAGATGGCTGGATGGTATAACAGAGAACTGCAGCACAATGGGTATAACCAATTGGAGGAGGAATACTGCTGAAAGAGATAAGCAGTTAAGAATTGTTTTAAAGCTGGGTTGTAGGGCTGATGATACTTAACTTAAGACGGATTTTTATTTGCGCTATACTTATAAAATACATTTAAAATAAACTCAATGACAAACCTCTTTATAGTCTGTTATTTGATTCCCAGTGAGACCTAACACAATCAATTGTTCAAGGGTATTCAAATTTTCTATTTTTTTTATCTTATTATGACTCAAAATGAGTACTTCAATATTGATTAATTCATTCAAATTTTCTATTTTACTTATTGAATTAAATGATAAATCAAGTTCTTTTAAAGTAGTGAGACTTTCCAGATTTTCAATAACTTCAATAAGATTATGATTAATGGCTAACTTTGTAATTGATTTCAGCATCCACAAATGATCAATTCGAATTATATTAAGAAATTCTAGCCTTAATACTTCCACTTCTTCCAAATTCACACCTTCCTCAGCAAATAATCTGCCGGCCTCCCCAGTCGGTCCTTGATCCAAAACACATTTTATCAACATATTATTGTCTATTACGCCCGGCTCAACTGCGGGATGAATTACTACACTTGACATTTTTAGTGTATAAAAACGGTGCTATTTTTTAAGATTGTAAAAGTAATCCGAGAATATTTGACCCTTTTTATTATTAAAATTGTTCCTATAGCAACAATCGTTTTAAAGCACCCGCGATTTTGATGATGTTCATGTATGTAACTACTTTTTATATATTTGATTGGTGTGTTCAGTACGTTACAAATATATCGCGGGCTTAATATTAAAACTAGGTAACTCGAAATTTGGCAGTTTTGAGTTATTTACATCAATGGATTGCTCATCGAAGAGGCTTTCCAATGCTATAAATAGGTATCTTAAAATATTATTTCTCACCTGAGTTATTTAGCATTTTCATAATTAGGTAAGTCGTAAACGTGGAAACAAAAGAATGCTTAAAGTAGATATCTGAAATTCATATAACTTACATCTTACGATCTATTGAAGCCTCCTTTATTAGTTTCATAAAAAAAATATTAGTGCGATACCTCATAATTAAAGATGAGTTACCAGACAAAAGGACCTCGAAACTAAGAACGCCATTTTCTCAGAATAGAGAATTTTAAGTTACCTAGTTATAGTATGGAGCCCACAATATATAGACGTTCAATTAGTTTTTTTTCTGGAATGGTTTTATAAAAACTCATTTATGATTTTATTTTAAGCATCATTTTTGCTAACTAAATTCTCAATTTCTTGTGTACTTTAGATTAATGTTCATTTAACAAATTTAATATATACCAGAAAAAAACGCAATTAAGTTTTTAAATTACTACATTTTAGTATGTAGTAAATTGAATCAAATGTAGCTAGTTTATAAGAAGATGAGCTTTTTTATTACTTACATAAAAGTTAGATTTATTACTTAAGTACATAAAAGTAGAAAAAAAAAGTTTTTAAAATATTGACTTCTTCAAACTTTGTCATTTCAAAAGTTAGATATATATTGAGAAATCGTGCATATTCAAAATTATCGTATCGGACGTATGTGTCACCTAAAACATATAATTAATTTGTTTTCTTGTTTTGTATAATATTGCTTTTTTTATGTATAATTTTATGTTTGTTGAGGTCCGTGCTGTGTCACAACCGTAACTGAAATGTTTCTTATGCGCGGCCATCGCGAAACAGTATCAAAAGTCGGTCGGCCCATGCATGCGAAAACTTGCGAGAATTGTGATATCTCGCAAGTCATGACGGCATGCACGGGCGAAAACAGGCGCTTTCGATGAGCGATTGGCCGCGCATAAGGAGCCCAAAAGTAAAATAATACATTCTCAGTTCACTCCAGTCTATTGCCTTTTACTTACAACCATCTACCACCTGCTAAAGAGGAATCTCTTCACCCTGTTACTTTTCACCGACCTTTTCACCGTGAGTCGAATCTCCGAGCATTGAGCAGCAGCCATCCACCTATTTCTACAGTATTTGTACCGGTGCCGTACAAAGTGGTCCTTCGAGCCGGATCTGCTACATTACGGCGCCGTACACTGTGCAAAGAGATATATTGAGAAATTGTGCATATTTAAAACTATTTTTAATTAGTTGATATTTCATATACTATTTTATGTTGAGGAAATAGTTTGGTGGTTTTATTTTTTGTGCCTCTTGATCATAAAACAGCGCTAAATATTAATTTCTCCATTATAATTTTTTTTTCGTTATATCCTGTCCATAACAAAAAAAATTGTTAATAGCATAATTATATACATATTATCATCAGCATCCTTGGAGCCACCCCGAGAAAAGCTTGTTCACAAATGCACTATAATTACGGAGCACGTTTACGAACAGTCTTTATTTATTGTCTATTTGACAAGTTGACAAGAGCCGTGAGTGACAAGCGATATTTTGCGGAGTAAATTAAAAAAATGTCTTTCTTTAATGTGAGTGCACTCGCTGGAAATCCTTTTTCTACCCCCGTGGGACAAAAAATTGGTATTGTTTCTTTATTTATTTGTACTCATTGATCTTACTTGAGCATTATCAAAAAGCTTCACAATCTGTGCTAGTATATGAGCCAGTTTTGTGTTACGTTTGGTTGCATTCCACTTTTCAATTTGCAGGTTTCCCTTTTAGAAATCGCCATTCATTATTCGACATACTTTGATTTTGTCATTGTTTGTATTTCCTTTGATAAATTTATTGTTTTAAAGGTTGACGTTTGTATGTAAGTTAAACGCAATTTGTCAATCTCGTGTAATATCCTCGTTTGTTTATATTCTTTGTTTTTGTTAACGACATAACAAACGCTCGTAATAATTATATAGTTCGTGCTTTTTTTAAATATCACTGATTATAAGACATTTTAAAATAAATCTGACGATTTCTCGATGAATTTACAATAGTGTATGTTTTTAATATGCTAATAAAGTTAACTTTGATTTTCACTAGTCATCTAAAATAATATTGTGAAATTTTCATCAGCTATTGTTTTTTTAAGTAATCAGTGTATATATAACACTGGCTATCCACACATGCAATAATGTTTGACAATGATAATCTAATACAATTTTTTTTCATTATTTTGATAATTTGATGTATCAAATTTTAGAACACTTGTATTTTTCTTATTAAAATACAATTTTGAATGTTTAGATTTATTTATTTATTTGTTTTACCCTATATATACACAAAATACCAAACGGCTGATATTTTTAGATGTCACACTATTATCTTTATTTCTGCCGGGAACATATGGGAATGTGTCGCCTCACATTCCATGGCTAAATAGACTATTTTTCCATTACAATAGATGGAGCATTCAAGAATATAACTTTATTTACTATATATTTTTTTTCTATTTTGTATGTTTCATAGATTGCTTTAGTGACTAGAATAATCTATACAAACATACCCTGATATAGTGGGTTAGGTTCCAAACCACCTTTGGAAAGCGAATATCACCATAAAGCTAATCACATATTTTTTTCACATGCTTAAAATATGTTGACACTTAAAATATATTAAATGTGAGCTAGGTAAAATCATGTGAAAGTAAAAGTAACAAATACTATCACTATTCAATACATACTACTAACCTTAAAATATTTACACCCATTACTTATGGATACTAGGAATGAAAATCTTAGATGTTAAACTGAAGGAGGTAGGGAAGATTTATCATTTGATCTTTCAATGAATATTTTTCTCCTACCAGGTAAAGTGTCTTGGAGATCTGTGAGGAACAAGAGTAAAAATGAACACGTTTGAATTATCTATGATAAAGCAATTTAGTTATTTTCTCACTCCAGCGTTTAATATTTTAATAAATTTTCAATTGATTTTTTTACTAATAAGATCAAATAAATTTACTGAAAGAGCCCAAATATTACCATTATTTAATTGAATGCTTAAATTCGCCTTCATTGGTATGTGATCTTATCTCATTAATGTCATGCTGCTCAAACTGATATTTTAAGAAGACAAGTACTTATATCACATATCAAAATCTCTTAATAGAGTCACTATAGGATTTTTTATTACTTAAATTGAGTACTTGAACATTCCACTAGGATAATATTTGTCGAATGTATTGAACAAAATTGTAAATATACTGTTTTGTTGCTTAAAATAATAAATGGAGAATAAAAACAGAGCCGAGAAAATGGAATTGGAAACTTTGAATTTTAATTACATGCTCCATCTTCTCTTGCAATGGCCTTAACTGATTAATATTTTACTTACATAAGTCACTGCACGGAATCACTGATGATTGAAATTTTTACTCTTTCATCTACCTGTGTTATACATTGCTTTTTATACCAATGCACATTAAACTTATACATGTTAGTGTAAGATGAAACATAGAATATTTTTATGTTTTCGTGAAACTAAAAAACATATTTCTCATACATATTCTAGGAAGGTTTTCAATCTTGTCAAGCAACTAGGCTATATTTTACTTATTTCTTTAATTATGAAAAGAAAATCTAAAATTGTGTCATAGCTCAAAATTATAACATTTTGATTTGTTTCGTATGTGTAATGTACACTAAGTATTGATAAATGTATGTAAAAAAAATTTCAGAACAAGCTACCGATGGATCCCTGGCGTCAGAAAATTGGGCCCTCAATATGGAAATTTGTGATTACATAAACGCTACCTCAGATGGGCCCAGAGATGCCATAAAGGCCATTAGAAAAAGGCTGCAGCAGAATGCTGGCAAGAATTACACCACAGTCATGTACACCCTGACAGTGTTGGAAACTTGCGTTAAAAATTGTGGCAAACCATTTCATGTCCTGGTCTGCAACAAAGAATTTATTCAAGACCTGGTGAGTTGTTTTATTTATTTTATTACTATAAATATTTATACTTCATTGTTCTTGGATATTCTTTGTTGTCACTCAATTTTATTGAGACCCTTTTCTTCATTTTTCAGTGACATAACAAAAGTTCTTAACACTTTCAGTGCTAAAAACGCCTATGAGTGAATATTTAACAATAAATTAATTTGCTATTCCACTAATTACATTAATCTTCGCTTTACGTGTTCCTATTTCCTATCCCTAGGCTCTCTTCAGGCTGAATGAATGATGGGATAGGAGGTAGCAACACATATAATAGAGATTAATGTAATTAGGGAAATATAGTAATTAATTATTAAATATTCTAATATGGAGTTCCACAAAGTTACAGAAGAAACCTTTTATAAACGCATTTAGGTGTTCATATAAACTTTTGCAGGCTTCTTAAAATTCCTATCAACTTATTCTGAATTTCTAATTAAAAAAACAAGTGAGTGTAGAATCCTAACAGTACTAATAGGGTTTGTAAGCATGTATAATTAATTATGCTGTTCTCACATTTTTACTATTTTTTTAAGAATTTTTAATATTGGCAAATATTTAGCACCGTCGTGATTTTAAAATAAATGATTCGGCATTCAATGTATTTAGCTAAAGGTGTATAAAACCATATTCCTTATTAATTTGGCAAAATTTAATGTCTACTGAGTTAACTTTAGAAAGTTTGTGGTTTTCAAATAAAGAAGCTATGAAACTATATTTCCATTTAATAAAAAAAAGATCTCAGTATTGACTGAATTAATTTTCTTTTACACCCACACTTTTAAATTTAATTAATAGGATCCAAAAAAGTTGGTTTAGTTTAAAAGTTTTGAAACTAAATAGCAAAATTATTCTCATAATGCATTTCAACTTACCAAATAATATGAAAAGCCTGAATGTGTAAGAAAAGATCAGTAAATTTGTGTTAGTAAAAATTGAAAATCAAATTGAACACTTCCAAAAAAAAAGACAAATGTTTTGCCATTAGATCGTGATGACTCTCTTATTGTATATATTTTAAATATATATTTATTTGGTGATTGAATTGTATTGCAGTATTCTGCAATTCAACATTTATTTTTCAATTAATATTTTCATCACATACATAACTTGTGTTACACCAGGTTTTAACATTACATACTATAGTTATATAACAATAGGTATTTATACAATTTAAGTCTGTTCATGTTGGATAAGGTGTTAATAAGATTAAGTTAATTACAATACAAATGATAAATACAACCAGTATTTCTAACTCAAATATTCAAGTCTCAAATAATAATAAAAAAATAGTGTCATGTGTAATGATGAATATTCTGAAGTTTCTAGCCCCATGGGCTGTGAACTCCTTATCGAATAAGTACACTGACTGATTGTGTGGATAATGTTTTTCTTAACTTTGTGTAACCGAAAAAAAATTGTGGAAAATACGGCTACACTTTTTGTAGGGTTTAGATGAAAGCGCCAATTGGTTTACTAGGATTCAAGTGAAAAAATGTGTTTTCTATGCGTTTTAATGCACGTTTTGGGAAAGAGGAAGATAACCATGCCAACCGCATATTGGTCAGTGATCATTTTTTTCGGTCTGGGAGTTGAGGCATATTGTACATATGTCAGATGAATATTGAAAAGAAGGGTTAAAGTAATGCTCTTTAAGAAACACCTGCATGTGTCAGATGAAGGGATAAGAATATACCATAAACTTTAAATCAGAATTGGTGTTTTTTTTATTAGAAAATTTATATTAATTGAACATAATTTGAAATGGCAGTTATTAACTTTTAAATATTTTGTGAATCAAATTAATTAAAATTCAAAGATTCAGTGAATATAGTAAGAAAATCTTTGATATTCAAATTTATTTCTCTATGGTAACCAGGAACAATAAATTATAAAAATAATACCTGGAGCTAAGATTATCAATTTATTATTAATACCGGCCTAACACTTTCCTTACTGTGCTAAAAAAATCCACCAGCTACGGTGCTGGACGCTAAGCGTCCAGTGAAAAATGTATGTTTTAAATTAAAATTATGCAAAACCTACTAGGTTATTTTTTGTGATTAGCGATAAAAATCGTTTTATTATTATATGTATTAAATATCATTTGTACACTGAATCATTCAATGCGTGCAGCACTCGGAATGCCCCTCTCCTTCTGAGAAGCATGTGTACCATTAACAACCTTTTAAATTTGGGTGGGTATGTGTTGCAAGATCACTGTGTATTGCAAAGGCATACTTTAAGCCCTCGTATGAATGTCTAATGAGTAAAAGTCTTGCATACATACATCATCATATCGTTTTCCTATCAGAGTACACAGAGAAAACTGTGTGCTAAACTTTTCAATTGCGACATACACATTTCGCCTCCTTAATATCCATGGATTTTATCTGAAATCATCTATGTCTGACCATATTTTTGTAATATTTCCAATAAAAAAAGGATTATATTAGGTGTACAAATAAGTTTCCGCTGTTTTTTATCAAAAATTGGGCATTTATTGTGAAAGAACAGAACCTCATGTTTTATTCGAAGTATTGCCCATCGCTTGCCACTACTTTTTCCCATCTTTCTGGCAGCATACGGATACCGCGTCGGAATAATGCTTCATCTTTTGAGGCTATCCACGAATCGACCCAATTTTTGGTATCTTCATATGATGTGAAGTGCTGCTCAGACAGGCCATGCGTCATCGATCGAAACAAGTGAAAATCAGAAGGAGCAATGTCTGATGAATATGGCGGGTGGGGTAAAACTTCCCAATTGAGTGTTTCCAAATAGGTTTTGACCGGCGCAGCAACATGTGGATGAGCATTATCATGCAGGAGAATAATTTTGTCGTGTCTGGAGTAGTATGGGGCGCGCTTTTCCTTGAGTGCTCGACTCAATCTCATCAATTGTGTTCGGTAGACAGCCCCAGCAATGGTTTCGTTTGGTTTGAGCAACTCATAATACACGACACCAAGCTGATTACACTTTCGCGTACACTTTCGGCCTTCCGCTATGTTCTTTGTCTTCGATGTCAAATTCACCGTTCTTAAACTTTTGAAACCACTCACGACAACTTCTCTCACTTAAGGCAGCCTCACCATATGCTTCTACAAGCAATCGATGCGCCTCAGCTGCAGATTTCTTCAAATTGAAGAAGTAAATCAAAAGTTCCCGTAAATGACGCTTATTCAGCTCAAAACTTGACATTTTCGCATACAAAACAATATATTATACTGATAAAAAGTCACTAATATTTCAAGGTTATGTTGTTGACAGATGTCCAACCTTACGACAACGACGTTTTACATCTGACAATTTTAACCATAACTTACTTGTGGTGCCAACTTTTGTCAAACGGCGGCGGCTTATTTGTACACATGATAATTTCAAGTGTTGCATATTATTGTCAGTAAAATATCCAAACATCATTATAACACATCGATCAATAAGTCCCGGGACTAACTACTAAAATAACATTTGTTTGCCAAAATTCTTTATTCATCAACATAGTCTCCTTCAAGAGCGATACATTCATTCCAACGCTTTCCTAACTTTTCTATGCCAGCCGTGTAGAATGATTTATATTTGGCTTCAAAATAGGCGTTAGTTTCGGCAATCACCTCTTCATTGGAGCCAAATCTCTTTCCCTGGAGCATCTTTTTGAGGTCTGCGAACAGCCAATAGTCGCTGGGGGGCAAATCTGAAGAATAAGGTGGGTTAGGATGTCAGCTGTCTCACACAACTTTACTTTGCGATTTTCCATCACGATTTTGAGGGTTTTTTTGTTTTCTGGTGTAACAGCCTCATTTGGACGACCAGAGCGTTCAGCATCATTTGTGTCTGTACGACTGCGTTTGAAATCAGCATACCACCAACAAATGGTTGTTTTCGAGCAGCAGAGCCCGGATAACACTTTTCAAGCCATCGCTGAGTTTGAACGTTATTTTTTCCCATTAAAAAGCAATGTTTTATCGACACACGAAATTCGGTTTTTTCCATTGTTGTGAAAATAGCAAAAGTAGCGTCACTAAAACCACTGTAACTCAATGATGCAATGTCGGAATGTCATGAAAGTTTGACACGTAACTTCTAAAGGTTGGTACTAACTGAGAATGGTATGGATTTGTTATTAGAGGCGCCATCTGTTGGTTAGTCCCGGGACTTATTGATCGATGTGTTATATATTAACCAGGAATTCGCATTAAATGTTCTTTTTTTTACCTTCTGAAGACTGAATATGGAAATTTCTAAAGAAAGATACTCAATTCAAAAGTAGATATTTCAATCCATTGAAATTAGTGTATTTTTTCTATTGAAGTTGAACTACCTGCCATAATATTTAAATAAAGACCTTGATCATGATTCTACCATATTTCAAATTATCTGTATTTTTCTATCATCTTATCAAGTGACAGGTATACAAGTGAGATTGTACTCATAATTGATTGTCAATATTTTGTCTAAATAATGTAAACAAAGTGGACTCATATCACTGTATTCAATGGGTTCATACAAACAATTGAATTCATCCATATCAGTGCCAATCAGCTATTTATTTATCTACAAAATACAATATTTAAGATACTATGTGATTATTAACTGCAAAATATATTATTAGGAGTCCCCAAAAGTTTATTTTTTTCAATAGTGCACAAAATTAGACTCTGATGTCCTGGGAGATATAGTCGCTAATCCAAAAACTACCTTTATGGAATTATGCTATCGATGTCAGTGTCCTAAACCAACAGTGCATTGGCATTTGGAAAAGAGTTTGGCTACCACAGAAACTCAGACAAAAAAAATCTTGCATTGATGCATGTTTTTTGCTTTAAAAAAACTAGACAGGAACCCTTTTTTTTAAACGTATTATTACTAATGTCGAAAATATTGTAGATTATGATTACTTATTTTCAATACAAAAGCTATCTCA
Source organism: Odontocerum albicorne (assembly GCA_949825065.1). Classification (NCBI taxonomy): domain Eukaryota; kingdom Metazoa; phylum Arthropoda; class Insecta; order Trichoptera; family Odontoceridae; genus Odontocerum; species Odontocerum albicorne. The sequence continues at coordinate 13,598,866 of OX463845.1, forward strand.
AGGTTAACAACCTGCAAGCACTACTGAAGTGATTAAATACCTCTGTATTTATAAAGAAACAAACAGCCAAAGCCATTTTAAAAAGGGTCATTTCACTTCATGATAACTCACTCCACTCTAGATAACTGACATGGAGTCATAAATAATGATAACAGCTACAGTTATCATTCAAGATAAGATTTTTGTTAAAAAGTGCTATATGAAAGTAGTTTGAAAAGTTAGGTAAAAAGCAAGTAAAATGCTTTTTTTTTGTTTTTGGAAAAAACTATTTTATATTTCAACATAGTCTCCTTTGAGGGCTACATACTTGGTCCAGTGATTTTAAATTTCTTTCATCTCGTCTGAGAAAACAATACCAATTTTTTAATTTACAGAACAGGAAGAAGTTGCATGGGGCTAAGTTCAGGGAATATGGTGGATGAGGAACTAATTCAAAGCCAAATCCATGCAATTTTGCCATTGCGACTGTCGAATTGTGGGGGGGCACGTGCTGGTGGAAGAACACTTTTTTACACGTCAATTTTGGATGTTTTTCCTTCAATTCGTTTTCCAACATGCTACATAATAAGCTATCGTTATTTTCTTGCCCTTTTCCAAGTAGTCAATCATGATGAATCCTTGGGAATCCCAAAAAACAGTAGCCAACACCTTCCCAGTCGACAAAACAGTCTTTGCCTTCTTTGGCATACTTTCACTAGTTCTTGTCTATTTTCTTGACTGCTGTTTGGACTCTGGTGTACAGTGGTGGTCCATAGGCATGAATCGATGCAAAAAATTCTCCGAATTGTGATTAAACATCGCCAAATACTGCGATGAAATATCTTTTGAGTGCATTTTTAGTTGACAGTCAACAATCATGACACCCATTGTGCAGACAGCTTTTTCATGTTGGATATTGTTCGCCCTTTCTCTTGAGATGCCTAAAATCTTACACAAATGTACTCGACGGTCTTCCATTACGTACCATGGATTTTTTTCAATAATTTTCTCCTTGGCGGATGCAAGTGAGATCCGGAGCTCGATTCATTTTCAGTGCATGTACGGCCATGTTTTAACTCATTTATCCAGAAATATAGTCTTCAACGCTGGTGCATAGTCCCCATGAACTTCATACAACTCACCTTTGATCTATGCAGCTGTTAACTTCTTCAAATAAAAATATTCTATGACGGCACGATTTTTTTTGTTCCATTGTTGTGGAAAACGTCAAAGTGATCATATCAAATGGCTGTCAAACTTAACTATGCATCGCATCTGGCCGAAATTTTGAGAGAGGTCGTTTGAGGAATAATACTTGCCTGCAGTGATGTCACTATGAATTGTGGCGCCATCTCATAGAAATTTAGAATACTTTCATTTAAAAAACAATACACATTATTTGGGATCACCTAATATTTGTTTTTTATTCTTACATAATTTTTTTTATCTCATTTAACATTTAGTTTTAAAACCTAATTTTTTTGACCTCCCTGTAGAGTTTAAAATAATAAGTCATTTTCATATATTTTCGTTTAAACATGAATAAATGAAAGAAAAAAATAGTTAGCTCAAATATTTTTTATTATAAAAAAATATAAATTTTGAGTTACTAAACCCAACAATGCATGTTTTTATAAAAAATAAAAAAAAACAATTGAATATGAAAGAAAAAAATTGTTCTTAGTAGGAATAAAGAAAAATTGGAAAGAAAACCTAAAAATTAAAAAAAAAAAAAGAAGAAATTTACATTGTTTTCACAAAATATCAAGGATCTTTTGAAGAGTTTATAAAACTAAATAGATAAAATAAATAATAATTATAATTATTCAAAACCTTATAAATAATCATATCAATATTTTTAAAGTGGTAGCAAACCTTTTTAGTTATAACAAAAACAAATGAATATGAAACAAACATTTGTTCTTAATAGGAATAAAGAAAAATTTGAATGAAAAACACAAAATTAAAAAAAGTTATAAAAGAAATTTACATTGTTTTAGTAGACAAGATATCGAAAATAAAACTAAGTTAAAAATTGTTAATCCCGAGTACCTGCTTTTGTTTAGACCCGCTTCGCCGGGCGTAATCCGATCCTTTTTGGGAAGCATAATAAACCACACGTCAACAAGTCACCCGCAGGTATTCAATATACAGTAAATGCATTCTTTTAAAAGTGAACGATTCTCAAAATTAAAATTTTTTTTTTTTTATTCAACATAAAAACTCATATGAAAACTTTGAAGCTGATGATCGGCCCCGTGGGATTTTTCGCATACACCAGATGGGGTCGACGATCGGCCCCGTGGGATAAAAGGGTTAAGACAGAACCTGGCTCTCGGATCCATATGCCTAAAAATAGTTTTAAACAATTAACCACCAATTTTTTTTAGATTTTCCAATTATGAACCAAAATGGAAAACAAATTCTCATGAATGTGAAATAAACATAATTTAACTAGACTAATGAAACAAACACTAATGTATTTTAAAAACAATGATTCATACAAACCCTAATCCAATACACCTTTTTAACATCATGAGTAAAGCTGATGGCATGTTATCTATAAAACATAACAAATTTTGCCTATCAGACCATTCAAACTTTGTGCTTATTTTCTCTTTTCATAATGATTATTCATTTTCAAAGCATGTGTAAGGCCAACAACGACTCATAGAATGTAATCTAGAGCAGATACAATAAAAATAAAAAGTGTGCTCAGAACAAATGAAATGAAGAAGAGGTCCCATATCTAAGGAATATATATATATGAAGCAGAAGAGATTGTGAGATGAGCAAGAGCATGTGGCAAGGATGGATGACAAGAGTTCCCTATTTCGCAACTCATGAAATATATATGAAGTAGAAGAGATTGTGAGATGAGCAAGAGCATGTGGCAAGGATGGATGACAAGAGTTCCCTATTTTGCAATTCATGAAATATATATTAAGTAGAAGAGATTGTGAGATGAGCAAGAGCATGTGGCAAGGATAGATGACAAGAGTTCCATATTTCGCAATTCATGAGATTCCCACAGGCAATCAATCCGCCAGGAAGAGCTCCAAAAAGATAGAAGGATAGCCGGAAGTCAACATCTCAAGAGAGACCACAAGTCTAAGAGTGTGTGGCACATACAAAAAGTTAGAAAGTATTTCCCATGTTAAGACTAATGAATATCACTGTTAATAATTTAACAACCTCTGTATTACATAGTATTACACTTTTTTTGTATACAATACAACCTTGCAAGCTTATAACTATATGGGAATTTCTTCCAACCAACCATATAGATGTTAATTATGTTCACATTATTTGAGAGACGTTACATTGAAATTTTAAAACCCTTGTAGGGATATTTGGCCACTAAATGGTATCAGAAATATAAATGTAAAAAATTCAACTAGTATCATTTTTTGGGTTAAATTAAAAATGGAAACCTCAGCTCTGGAAGTCAACCATTCTATTAACTAGGCCAAAGAGATTGTTCGAGACAGTCAATGAGTTGTTAAATTTTCATGTGGAACACTGTGACTTTATTGCCTAAATCTCGGTGCATGCCTGTTAGACTCAGCAAATAGTTATGTGAATATGACAGCGAACTAATTTATGATTAAAGAAGACAACCTACATTGTTAATACAAGTTATCTATTTATGAGTTGTATAGTGCTTGTATGGCACCGGTACAAAGAACTGTATCATAGGCAAATGGCTGCTGCGCAATGCTCGGAGAATTCAGGTCAATTCCAAATGCGTAGATCGATGAGAAAAGGTAGTGGGGTGAGGAGATTCCTTTTATGGCAGGTTGTAACAGGTCTCAAGTAAAACACAGTGTACTGAGAATAAGTAAGTATATGATTATTTTGAAAGGCACTCCTCTTATGAACGGTCAATCACAAGCGCTCACACCCTGCGAAATACCACAATTTTCGGGAGTTTTGCGCAATGCTTAGGCTGACCGCCCAGCGATCTAGTCTTGACGCCCGTCCATAAATCTAGATTTCCGATGCGGTCGCGATGCAGCGCAGACCCAAACAAACATAAATATTTACAAAACCAAGAATTTCAAATATCATCAAACATCAAGGAAATAACAAGACTCTATACAAATCAAAATATATCAATAATTTACACTTCAAATTACTAATATTACTAATATTATTCACATATAAAAGGGTGATGCATACGTCCGATATAGTGCTATTTTATATCAAATTAGTTTAGGTGAATTTAAAAACAAGTGAGTCTAAAGGTCACTAGTAACCAGTTTTTGACCTGAAAAGTGATAGGTTTTTTTAAAGGTTATACAATGAATTATACTGTTTTTTTTTAAGAATTTAAAATACCGCTGTAATTTTAAAGGAATTTATTCAATTGTCAATGTGTTAACTTTAAAGGCAGAGAAGGGAGGGGGGCAAAAGTGAGTTAGTTAATTGCAGTTCATTCTTAACCAATGCCATATATATTTTACTTTATGGTTTAATTAACTGTGTAAAAAGTAATGTTAATTATCTTAGTGCATTTTTTCATATTTCAAATACGCCTCGCCAAAGCCCATAATTGAACTTATTTTACCAATGAAAATGGAAGTCATTGTAAATATGTGTGACACAAAAAACTTCTAGTAAAAGTAAATTTCACTCTTTGTCATTATAAAATATTATGTAACAAAAACAAAATATGAACTCATAATGCTCTCTGTTATATTTTAGTTAATAAAAATTATAAATGAGCAATTATTACGGCATTAACATAAGATTAAAATCTTTTTACCAAATATACTGGTTAAAATAATGAGTGTGTAACAATTGTTATGTCATGTGTAACATTATTTTTCACTTTTGATATGATGAAACTTCTCCAATAATAGTCAACATCATCACTGTGTCACTATTGAGGTAGGTAGAGAGAGCAGACCTTATCTTTGTATTCTTATTTACTTACATCTTTGACTTCTATAAGGGCTGCTACTTAAGTTTTGAGATATGGCAACACCAGTGTAGACATGTCAAATCTGACATCAGCATCGTAAAGTTTGACGTTTTTAATGGTATACATGCTCAAAAAGTTTTGTCATACGAGTGCTATTTGTGTTGTTTACAGTGACTTGAAAAATTCATCTCGGCCAAAAATGGGATTAAATCATGAACATTTTCATTGTGATTTTTTATGATTTTCGACGTGGACTACCTCCACAACAGTGTGCCGATCAACTCGCTTCGACTTTTAGTGATGAAGCACCATCCCGGGCCACTGTGTTTCGCTGGTTTTCCGAATTCAATAGTGGTCGTAGTTCGCTCCAGGACGAATTTCGTGAAGGTCAAGGTGAAGAAAATCGGTTGTGCCAGAAAACATCGATGCTGTGCGTGAACTGATCGTGAGATTGAGGCATGTTTGAGCATTAGTTCCACTCGCATACATTCAATATTGCATGAACATTTGGCCGTCAAAAATATTTGTTCGCGTTGGATACCGCATAATTGACAATCGCTCGTGTCGATTGTTCCAAATAAATGTTGGAAAAATTCGATCGCGGTTCTTCAAAAGACGTCTATAAGATCGTGACAGGCGACGAATCATGGATCTATGCATATAAGCCAGAAACTAAACAGCAGTCGACTGTATGGGTCTTTCAAGACGAGTCAAATCCAACAAAAGTTGTTCACGCACGAAGCACTTCGAAACGAATGGTGGCTTGTCTCTTCGGTATAAATGATCATGTCGCAACAGTGCCTTTAGTGGAACGTCGTATGGTCAATTCTGAATGGTACACCACCATTTGTTTGCCAGAAGTGTTCGGAGAAATGAGGAAAACCAACCGCCGAAGACGGATCATTCTCCACCACGACAATGCGAGCTCTCACACATCGGCTCAAACAAGTCACTTTTTGATCACTCAAAACATCGAATTGATGGGTCACCCGCCATACAGCCCTAATTTGGCACCCAATGACTTCTTTTTATTCCCGAATATCAAAAATTAATTGCGAGGTCAACGTTTTTCGATGCCTGAAGAAGCTATTGATGCATTCAAATCACATGTTTTGAAGTCATCTTATTCGGAGTGGAAAAAGTGCTTCGAAAATTGGTTCAAACGCATGCAAAAGTGTATTGATCTTCATGGAGAGTATTTTGAAAAACAGTAAAGCCATTTTCGATGATAAATATTTGTTTTCACTTGTCTGTCTCAAAACTTAAGTAGCAACCCTCGTACTATGTCCATATGGATTATCATGCATGCATTCTTCTTTTTGAAAATTTTCACTTTTGCCTTTTTCAGAATTTGATTGTGCTACGTTTTTCTAGGTCTTTCTAAACTGAACATGCCTTCTATGGTACACAAAAAGATTTTTCTTTGTTAATCTTTATTATTTTTTTCTATGTGACAACCATCTCAATTCTGTATCCTTTTATTTTATTACGCTTTCATTGTATACAGTATAACCTGGAGGGTTTATCATAATGTGGTAATCTCTTCAAACCAACAGAAAGATGTTAAAGAAACCTGAAATAAAAACCAGACTTTTAAAAAAAATTGTAACAATCAGGAATCCAACCCACAACCTCCAGGTCAGAAAACAGGTGTCTTACCCAACTAGGCCACAGAAGTTGTCTTTAACACTACATTTTCTTTTAAACCGCATTTTTTATTCTTATGAAATCTGAAATAAAACTGTGGATACCTTTAAGTAATCTTTAGTCACTTAAAAAATAAGAGTCGCTTGTTTTTGGTTTAGAAATTTGTTCACTAAATGTAAGAATTGGTACAAAAATGTGTTTACTGTGTAGTTATGTCTATATAAGCATTATTTATATGAAAATGTTTCACATTGGCCAGTTTTATATATGAAATTGACTACATCCAATGATTTTCATTACAATTAATGATTATAGTTAAAAATAAAACTTTAATTTTTTCTATTAATTTTGGCAGTATGTACCATAATTATTTTTGTCAAGCTGGAATTTCGTATTGAAAATATTATTTTACAAAGATAATAATTTCGATAAAAAAGTTTGAGCAACAGTGCTGCAAAATATTTCCAGTCATAAACTTGTCAACTGACTACTGGTGGATTATGTGCAATTCAGAAATATGACTCACATATGCAAACACTATCAGTTGTGGTATGGCCAAATTTTTGCTTCCTTTTTTATTATCATGTGAGAATAATTTGCTGTTATCACCAATTTCCTTTTAACATGTCCTAATTGGATAAAACCAAACAAACTCTTTAATACCAATGATTTTTGATGATATATAACTTATGACATTAGGGCGAGCCTGTGAATTTCCCTGTTCTACAAAGATACATACTGACACTACCTCTGCTAGGGTAACCAGAGAGGACAGAGTGCCAGACCTTCCTATCTTCACCTCTTTCTTCTCTTCTCTTAAAGTCATACGATTTCTCTTGACTTTTTACATTCCCTTCAAAATATCACTCACTGGACCCTACCATACTTTCCTTGGTTGTTCTTCATTCATTAGTTCTACATGCCCAAACCATGTCACAGTGCTCTTCTTCATCTTACTCAACACATCAGCCTTAAATTCACATTCATCCCTTATCAATTCATTCCGTATTCTGTCATACATTTTCACCCTATGTATTTTCTTAATGCACAAATTTCAACAGCATTTAATCTGCTTTTTTTTAGTTTTTTTTCACGTTTTACTTCCATACATCAAAATTTGTATTAAAATACTATCATCTTAGTAGATTTTGGTACTGTCCAGTTCAAAAATATATATTTAAGAACCCCATTGGCTTTGTTTCCTATCGCTACATGCCGTTCAATATCTCTCATAACTCTTCTATCATCTGAGAAATCCAAATAGAACAATTCTTCAACTTGTTCCAATCTTGCATAGTTCACCCATATATCACATTTAATTTTCCTTTCACATTTTTCTATCACCTTAATGTTTTGCAACATTCATTCTCAGATCTTTCTCTTTATATCTCTCATACAATTTGCTTATCAGACTCTAATTCTTTTTCATTCTCCGATACCAGACGGCATAATCAATTCAAATTCCAGCAAAGATATTTCGTAATAGTTTCCACACTCCTAGGGGTCAATTTATGGGTGACGACCTTTGTGAATTAGTTAGTTTGATTACCGTTGGTAGCCACATTTTTTTTAAATGTATCAGTATGATTTATATTCCAGGCTTTTTATCATAATGGTTTATTGTAAGAGATTGCCACATACCAATAAACCTACCATGTTGTACCATCTGCAATGAAAGTGTAATACAATGCAACTCAATGCGTCCTAGTAGCATAACTAAAAAAATAGAAAAATGCCCCCTATATATGTATTGTATATAAGGTATAAGAATATATACTACAAGGTTTTATCCATTAAATAGTAAGAATCAAGTTGGCCTGTATAATATTCACACTTGTATGAAAAAAAAAACAAAAGTTATTGTGGAAGAATTAAAACAGTTTATTGAATATGAATTTAATATAAAAAAAAGCTTTCTTCAAATTTCAATTAATCTCAATCCCAGAGTATTTTTCGTCTCGATTTAACATGTGCAAAGTCATCAATCAGTATTTTGAGATGTCCATTTTTTCAGTTTCCTTAACCTGTTCACCGCGTTAAAAATCAAATTCCACGAATCCTGTGCGCGGCACAATTTCAGCGTTTTTTAATTTCTAAGTTTAAACACATATTTTGTTTAGAACCACTGATATTTGATTACAACACCAAGTAAACATGACACTTAAGTAATTTTCTGATAATAAATAATAGTCATTACTCTTAAGGAGACTCATTAAATAAAGGAGATAAACTAAACATTACGTAAAATAAACAAAGGAATGCTACGATCAAATCAATGCTTCATGACACTCACCCAATCAAATGCATATAGCACTAGTAATGTTTATTTACGTAAGAGAGACTTAGTAATGTTTATTTACGTAAGAGAGACTCATCGCAGGACTCGATCCGCGAGACAGGTCGTTAATGCTGGAAATATTGAGAAACCAAAAAAATTCGGCGCTCTGTTTATTCAACAATATCTCATAAACTAATATATTATTTGACAAGGTTTTCAGAGATGTCGCTAGAATAAAGATTATTTTAAATTTTAGTTCAATTTTTATTCCGGTTTTGTGTCATTTTTTTTAAGTATTTGTGATTTGAAACTTGGATTATCGTCAGATCACAGGCGTTTGTGCTCCCCGCGGGGAACAGGTTAACTTCTATACTAAGTAGCACTGATGCCGATAGACATTCTTGCTCCATAGACTTCTCAAAGGTAATATCGATACCCAAAAAATATTGATTCCAAAAGTTTTGTACGGAGCAGACCTTTTAATACCCTATTTAATGTAGACACTAATGCTCCACATTGATTTAGTTACGTCACTGATCTTATGTGAGAATTTCTAACTCGATCCAAGAGTTTTGCCTACTAATCCTCAAAAGTATCTCATCTCTGCTTCTTGTACTCCTCATCATATATATTCTGACTAAATTCAAATAGTTTAGCAATGTGTGAGTTGGTTAACTATATTGGGAATGTGCATTCTTCAAATTACCTATTGTCTGTTTAAGGACACCTTGTAAATGTGTGTTGTGGAAACCAATATTATTCTTATCTAAACACATACTTATTGTGTTGTCTAATATTGTGGTATTATTTTTAGTGTGTCAATGACTTTTAACTGCTGACACACATAAATATATGATAATATTATACGATGGCGAATTTAAAAGTTAACAACTTGATTTGCAATGAAAACGCTTGTATTTTTTACCTCGCAACATTATATAAGATTATCTGCTCATATTTCAACAGTCCGGAACTAATTCAGTCCACTATACAAAATATTTTATTCCACAATGTTATAGATACAACCAATTATTTAGAATAATACCCAGTATAACAAGACTACACAAATTGGGTAATCTGTATGGGCATTGTGGGGAGTTCCACATGCCCGAATTGTGACAAGAGTAATAATAATATTTTTTCTTACTGGAATGAATGAAACTAAATGAATATTTAATGATAAATTATTTTGTTATTCCACTAATTACATTAATTCCCGCTTCACATGTTTCTAACTTCTGTCTCATGGTCAATTCTATAATGCACAACTCTCAGAGCACTTAGACCAATGAAGCTCCTTAATGTGAAGTTATTCGATTATTTGCAAGCATCATTAATCAATCATTCTGCTGTATAGAAAATTATTTATATCCTGTCAATTTAAGCTGAGCTTTGTTCCCCATATAGGTAAAATAACATTTGCAGCACTGATTGAAACAGGTGTACTGAGACTTGATAATGACTTTTCTTAGCTGAAATCATTCAAAATTTTGTATACTTCTCTGGTAACAACAAATTTGAATTAAAATTTGTTAATATGGTTACCCTACTACAATATCCATGTTGAAAAATTTAACACATACAGCGGATGTTTTCACTTTTAATCCCAAGAACTGAGTTGGACTATGATCTGTTGGAAGTGAGGAGTCTTTCAACCTTGTCAGATAGAAGAAAAGTGTTTATTTAAGATTGTCGGTTCTTGTTTCAATAGTCCAGACTAATTCAGCTTGTCAGGCTACATGTTCCACCAGGCAAAATATTTTATTCCACAATTATCTAGTTTTATCTAATTATTTGTATGCCTGTATAACAAGACTTGACAAATTGAGCAATCAGTATGGACATTGTGTTGACTTCCATACAACTTTAAATTTTTCCAAGAATTAAATAGTTTTTCTTACCGGTATGAATTAAATAAAATAAATTTGCTTTTTTTATTGTCTTGGGATCATGTTGTTCTGGGTTTGTCTATTTTCTACAATATATAACACTGCTTTAATGTCAATATAATTTTTGTAATTTATTTTATCAAAAAATTTGACCATTTAAATAAATAAATAAACATTCTCCCCAACTTCAACACACTTTTTTCACGCCGATTCCAACGATGTAACAGCAGATTCTACCACTTGTTTATTAAAAATCTCTGTCCATCCAAGTATAGTTCAGCTTTGGGAACAGTTAGAAGTCAGAAGAGGCCAAATATGGTAAATGTAGAGGATGTGAAAGCGATTCAAAACTAGATTTCTGAGTTTCAGTCATTGATTGCTTCAATGTATTATTAACACCCGGCCTTTTACTCTTTTCTTTCAAATGTCGTAGGAGGCCAAGATAATATTCAGGAGTAATTGTTGCACCTTTTGCTAACTGATCTGTTACGATGACCCTCTTTACACCCCAGAACACAGAGGTCATCACTTTATTGACTGACAAAATCGCAGTGGTGATACTAGGTTTCATCCACAGTCACAAATCAATCTAAAAAGTCTCGAGGATTCATTTCTTCGAAAGCTAAACACTCTCAAACGAGCGAGATGAGTACACTTGTATTCAACCATTATAAGCATTGGAACCCATCATGCAGACACCTTTAGAAAACCCCAATTTATTGATGACAATGTTACGCACTCGTACAAAATGTTTAAGATCCTGGCTATCTCCTTAATTATGAATCTTTGATCACCCATATTTTGCCAATGTTTTCCCGAGTGATGGATATTGAAAATTTTCCACTACAAGGGCTCTGAGACTACGCATTAAACAACCTTTACACCAGTGTAGGTGTGTAGTGTTGAATGGGTTTTCGATTCCTATTATACCTTGTAATATTAAAGAGTTTTATTTTTTGTGTATAAACTATTGGTATATTTATCTGAACTTAAAATGGTGACTACTTCACGGTCTAATTAGGATGCTTTATTTCCTCTCAGAAATATAAGGTAGAAATCTGTATGATGACAACAGAAAGATCCTATTTGTTTTTTTTTCAAGTACAGCTCTTTCCAACATCTTTTTAGTTTACAATGAAAATGTAATAAAAATGCAATTATTGCCTGTACAGTCAGCCGTCCATATTGTTAGTTCTACATCCACAGATTCAAACAACCACGAATCGAAAATAATATCCATAGAGTTTGAAAGAGCAAACTTGAATTTGCAGCACATTTTATTCTGTGTATTTCTCTTTCAGGTCATTAAATAAAAGCAATATGTAAGTGTTTAATTAAAGAAAATGTTACATTGCTAACATTTACTATATAGTTAGGCTTACGAGGGTTGCACATGTGCTGAACATGTATAGATTTTTTTCTTGTTATTATTCCCTAAACAACACAGTATAACAACTATTTACATTGTATTAGATATTATAAATAATCTAAAGATAACTTAAAATATATGTGAGGAGGATGTGTGTAGGTTATATGCAATTACTACGCCATTTTATATAAGGGACTTGAGTACTCACAAATTTTGGTATCCTCCGCGAATACCTAGAGACGACTATATTTATAAGATAAATTCATAAACATAAAATTGTCGAAGAATCTACGCTTAACAATATAATACACCATTAGATAACCACAAGCCTTGTCATGTCACATGTATCTACTGAGACATAATTAACTTTAACAGACGTTGAACATTTTTGTGGTAGCAATTTGATATACGAGTACCCTACTACCTTATATTAAAAACTTAATTTTTCAGAACTAAGTCACTAAATATTAAATTTTACAGAAAAAAAAATAAACTATGTGGATCAAAATTGTAAATCTAATCATATGTGTCAACTGAAACAGGTTTCGAGATGGTCATTTAAATACAATGTGGGAGCTCTAAGTTTCTTTTTCTCTCGCAAACAATTGTGTTATTCTTTGAATATTGAATTCAGTGGCTTAGGTCATTCACTTGTTTGTGCATCAGCTAACACTTTGCTTGGTCAATCAAATCAAGGCCTCATCTTATTAAAATTAGTATGACCTTTCAAGGATGTTCCATTTAGCGACGTCTAATATGTAAATTGTTTCAAAAGCGTGCTAAATACAAATACCTACATGTGTAGGTGTCATTTAGGAATACCATATTTTTATATTAATAGTATGGACATTTTTTTTATGTGCGTTAAGCTCATAGATTAGTGTGGCAATTTATTTTACTTGGCCGTTCCTTCAGTTTTAACTGTTTTACTGCAGGACATTTTTTTCAATACTATAAAATGTCTATATATAGACTCTTAGCACTCTAATGGTTAAGGACCATGATTCTAAATAATCCCACTGTAGTGATCCCTTGTTTTTTTTTTTTTTTTAAGTGAACGTTTCTCTTCCCTGCAAAGAGGGATTTAACACATTCAATTTTCAAAGATATCACACAAGTATGCTCATTTCGTTAAAAAATATTTCTCCACGAAGTATTTTGCCTTCGTTTTTGAGATATGTGTAGAGTTCCTGCCGTAATTCGAATGCAGGGGATAGTGAGCATCATTGCTACTGTGTATCTGCATAGGGAATTAATTTTGCCTGAGATTATTATTTTTTTAATATCATGACGCACACATTGAAAACCTTTCTATAGGCATATTACAATGCATAAATATTTAAAGTGATTATTATCAAACCATGGTATTTTGATAAAATTTCTCACTTTTTTTTTATCTTGTAAATTTCTGAAGTATTTTAACATTTATTTTATCAGCAATTTTAATACCAGAAATCCACACAATCCAAGAATCTGGACTAATTTTTTTTTTAATTTTGTTACTTTTGTCTATAAGAATGCTTGCAGATCTGCTATTACATGCAAACAAAAAAACATTGTCGAAATAACAAATTAAAGGCTTATTTTTCTATGTTGCGTACTTAATGCTAAGCATCATGCTCTTCTACTATGGAATAATGTCTGGAATTTGACACACCATTTGTCCCTACCCTTCCCTGTCCTGGGCCACAAATGCAGCATTTAAATAATATCCTATTAATTCTTTATTTGGTCCGTCTATCTTGTAGGAGATCTTCCTCAACTGTCCTTGTGATCACCTTTTTCTTAAGACTAGTTATTCTTTCTGAGCTAATTCTTTGAGGATAGAGATATTAGTGGGCCTTGATAAATGTAGTCCTTTGATGAGTTGATGTGACTTGATAATAAAATACAATGAACGAACCATTGGGTTATTTTTTGTTAAGATAACCAAATTTTTATTAAATAATAAATTAATAGAATTATAATATTAAAAATAATATTTTTTGATGGCACTTAGGTTTTATAATGAGCTATAACATCAACTTAATTAAAAAAAATCATATATTTGAATTTTTCAAGTGCTGCCAGGATTGTCAAAAAGTTTTTCGACCATCTGCTCTACAGTTCAGATCTTCCGGCCAACGAACAGCACTTCATTATGAATATTCTTCAGTCTTTCTCATAACAAACGACACCACTGCCTTATATTTCTGTCTCTCATAATATTTAGCCCATAAACCTCACAAGTTGTCTGTGAATTTCAGCAGCACTTTTGTTTTTTTTTTTTCAAACAAAAACCAGATCACAGCATGAACCTCACAGTTAGGAAGATTGTTTTTTGCTGCACTTACTATAAATTACTCACACACAGTATCAAACATGAATCTGAGTGTGACAAAATGGCTGACAGCAAAATACTGAATCATATAAAGATACTGTGCACACGCACTCCCACTTCTGAGCTTCAATTGGTGGTACTTTCAAAACAGACCTAACTTAAAAAACACACCCCATACTTTGATTTTTATTACATTTTATACAACAAAACTATAGTATAGATATACACTACAACAAAGATATTGTTATCTAGGGCTGGGATAGCGAACCTATGACAAATTTTAGTGACACTTGGCTTAAGATCGAATTTTGTTTAAAAAATGTATACAGGTTGAATTTTTTTGTTCTATTCTCTGAACAAACAATAAGTCATACAACTAAATGAACTAGTGAACTGCTTCAATGAATTAGTTGATTTCATGGAAAGACTGAAAAAAGATTCATTCATCTTAGTGAACTACTGTTTCCCATCTCTAGTTCAATACGCATGTCTTATTTGTAATGAAAGGCTCGTGACAAGTACCTTCAATGTAATACGTAATTTTGAAACGAAACATAAGAATCTATTGTTATGAGAAGAAAAAAATGAAAAATTTATACAAAAACAATCTCAAACTTCATTTTTTAAAGTGAGTTTTGGTCCGAAAAATGATATTAATTTTAATTTTCCTATTATTTATTTATCAGACCCGCAAGATTTTTTTTAAGAATTGGGCATATTCTTTGACACAGTTAAAGAAATAGGTTCGTTATCCCTGATCTAAGGAATAATGTATAAATATATTTTTTGACATATAGTATATGTAATCCATTGACAGTGTTTATAAATGAAAAACTTTTTATTTTTCAGGTAAAATTGATTGGGCCAAAAAATGATCCTCCAACAATTGTTCAAGAGAAAGTGTTAAGTTTGATTCAGTGCTGGGCGGATGCATTCCAACATCAGTCAGATTTATCGGTGAGTTTTAAAGATCTTGATAAATAGAATTGCAATAGGAAACAAAGTCCATAGATTATTTATAGTTAAGTCATTAACATTGTGGCGGTTTAACGACATTCTTCCTTCTTCTTCCTGCACTGTCCCAATTAATTGCCGAGATAGGCTGTTGGGGTTGGCTCTTCTCGTTCTCAGGCTGTATATCCTTCGGTCCTGAGTGTCGCTTTCATCTAGGCCGTTTCGATGCAGGATTTTGGAGCATTGAGTCATCCAGGAGCTCTTTGGCCTTCCTCTGGACGGCTGTCGAAGAAGATCTACAGACATTGCCTGATTTACAGTATGGTCTGGTGGTCTCCGTCTTATTAAGTTTAACGACATTGTAATTTGTTTTATCAAACACTGTTTATTCCACTTTTTGTAACTGTATAACCCTACCAGTTTCAAGACCTCATCATGAGGGGAGCACAAACAATCCTTGTTTGTGCTCCCTTGATGATGAGGTGAAAGCCTTGAAACCGGTAGAGTTATACCATTACAAAAAATTCAATAAACTGTGTTTAATAAAACAAATTACAAAAGTCAATAGAGTATTAAGAAGACATTTACTCAAACCGAACAATGTTAAATTCTGTTAAAATGATATAATATTGATGTATGTGGAAATGGAAAAGGATTGTAAAAAGCCAAGCTAAAATTATAGTACACAACAGTATAGTGGTACCAATATTGATTTATGGGAGTGACATGTGAACTTGGAAAAGAAATTAAATGTACCTAAGAAATACGTTGGAAGTTGTTTAGACGTGTTGAATGAATAATTTTAACCGTTTTACTGCTGGACATTTTTTTTTCAATACTATTTAAACGTCTATGTATAGACTCTCAGCACTCTAACGGTTAATAAGTGACAAAAATGTTCATAATCTTCTACAGAGATGACAGTATCTGTACTAATTAGAAAATATAACATAAGCATATGTCAAATTAGTAAAAGAAGCTTAACAATATGAACCCAGATATAACCAGGCTTGGCCTGTTCGGTTAGGATCAATTATGGGGATAATTCCATTCTTGGGATGGAAATGGTTATATAAGTACACGTACATATTTTTTTGTGTTGAACCCTTAGAGACAAGACATTTGAGTATTTTAGTGATTCCACAAAGTACAGATCTAAAAATTAATTGAAAAAAAAACATTCCTTGTTATTTAACAAGAAATATAATTATTAATTATTTTTTTATAAATAAATATCAAAAACATATAATTTAGAACAAACAAATGCTGTAGAAATGCAAATATTGAGAAGAATACATTGGGTGATAATGTGTGACAGAATATGGAATTAAGTTATTAGGGATGAATGTGAACTTAAGGCTGATGTGTTGAGTAATATGAAAAAGAGCACTCGGAAATGGTTTCAGCATGTAGAACGAATGAATGAAGAAAGACTAATAAACGGTGTAAATATTAGTGGAAGGCGTGGTATTGGAAAACTAAGGAAAGTATGATTGGACCAAGTGAATGATATTTCGAAAGAAGAAAATGTAAAAAGTCAGAGAAATTTTAGGTGGTATATGAATATAGAGGGGACGAAAGATTTATGTTGGGAAAGAAAAATTGCATTATCTCTTCTCTGCCCTCCCTAACAGGGAAACTTGATGATAGTGTGCATGTATGTTACACATGTCAATTACAAATGCATAAATTTTTTTTCAAATCAATGAATATTTTAGGATCGTAAAACTTTACAATACCTTCCATAACCGTTTGATTCACCTCTACGAGTTGGGTTACACACAGATAAAATGACCTATAGAAAAGAAAATAATAACTTAAGTATAAAACATCAGATTTCACAGAGCAACTAAGGTCCCTATTTTGTAAAATAATAACTTAAGTATAAAACATCAGATTTCACACAGCAACTAAGGTCCCTATTTTGTAAAAAAATTAATATTTAATTTCTGTGGCAAGAGGCTGCTCTACAACAATAAATGTAAAAACATGAAGAATTCAGTCTCCCTCTAACCAGGGCTGTGGAGTCGGAGTCGGAGCCGGAGTCGTGGAGTCGGAACATTTTAGGCGGAGTCGGAAAAAATCGACCGACTCCGACTCCGTTTAATTATTTTAACATTTTCTTTAATGAATAACGTTACGGTATGTGTTAACCAGTTAACCTCTCATCGTTTCATGCCTGATACTATGCAGACTTTTATAATCGCAATAAACCCCAAAAGGGGATTACGTTCAGTTTACAGTTTTTACAAAATTAGATATAAAAACAGCAATACTGCGATATCCTGAAATTATTCAAGATTCAGCGCTGACCGTCACGGCCTTACCACTTACCACCTACACAAGTTAAGAGCTTCCATAAATCCTGACTTATTTTGAGATCTAATTCCATTTAGACCACGAATAGGAAATAAGATTTATATAAAGTATATTTACTTTCAAAAATCTTATCTTGTGTTCTATTCAATATTGAATCAAAATAATAATAAACAATATTAATAAGATTTAGTTAACGTATGAAAACAAATGAAGCAACCTTTTTATTTTATTTTAAAGTGTTTTCTTTTTTTTTTTTACCTACCTGTGTTGTTTTTCTAATTATTTTAAAAGTTTCATTTAATTCTTTTTTTAAATATTAATATATATTTTTAATATTATTTTAGTGTGAAGATATTGCTTAATGCGTATTGTTTATATATTTTTTTATTAAATTGTTTCATTTGTGTACGAATATAATTAATTTTTAATTTATACCTGTATCCATTATTAATAAGTCAATATAAATACATTAGGTAGACGCAGTAAATTATAAAATAAAATAAAAATTGAAGTCAGAGTCAAGAGTTGGAGTCGGAGTTGGTGTCGAAGTATAAAATAAAGCCGGAGTCGGTAAATTTTCATCCGACTCCACAGCCCTGCCTCTAACGCATGAGAAAATGGAGATTAGTCTCCCGCTGTCATTGTCTTTGAAATTCTATATAAATAATGTTTTTATTTTTCAGGGTGTGGTAACAATATACCAAGAATTACGCTCCAAAGGAATAGAGTTTCCAATGACAGATTTGGATACAATGGCACCCATCTACACGCCACAGAGAGTAAGCTATAGTTCCTGATTCTACCTATCCTAATCTACTGTAGATTTGGTTGTAATAAAATTCAAACTGATTTTGTTTTAATAAAGATATTTTCAATACAGGCAGTTCTTGACTTTAATACATGATCGGATCCTAAAAATGTGTACTAAAGTAGAAAAATGTTAAAAATTAAAAAACATGGAAAGGTGTATTTAAAAAATATTTTTTTTATAATGGAAACATAGGTATAATATTAATGAATATAAAATATAAACACAAAGTAGTTACTGAGATGTTTTATTTATAAAGTTAAGGAGGCGTATTAATACGACTATCGGGTGTCTTCTTTATAACAAACTTATCAAGATATAACATCCATCTTTTTATATATTATTTATAATTAAGGCATTAACATTATGGAGGTTTAAAGATATTGTAATTTATTTTATCAAACACTGTTTATTCCACTTTTTGTAACGGTATAACCCTACCAGTTTCAAGGCTTTCATCAGAGAAGCACAAACAAGACTAAATTATGTTCGAATACCAACATACACAACATACCAACATACACGCTTCTAACGGTAAACATTCGGGTTGGGGACTATGGGTGGAGGGAGGGAAGAGACAACCTCAGCGAGCAGCTGCGAGATTCTTGAAATACATGTGTATGAACAGAATTCAGTCTTGTTTGTGCTCCCCTGATGATGAGGTGAAAGCCTTGAAACCGGTAGGGTTATTTCCGTTACAAAAAGTGGAATAAACAGTGTTTGATAAAACAAATTACAATCCTTATTTTTCTTTTCTTGACTGATAGTTCTATAACAATCTGTATTTATATGAATTGCCCAACATACTTGTGATGTAATTAGTGTACAGATTAATGTTAACAAAGATAAAATAGTTATAACTATAGTAGTATTTATTAGTCATATAAAGTCCAAACATTTTTAAATCATTCATCAACAGAGGATGATTGAAGCAGTAATTAATGTGTGGTTTTGGGATGAGACAATATTGGTAAACTACAAAAAACTTATTAAATCCATGCCAGAATGTGTACAAGAAGTAATAAAAGCTAGGGGTGGACATATTCTTTATTAAAATATTGAATATTTGAATGATTTAAAATATGTTTGGACGTTTTATGACTAATAAACACATACCAACTATTTTATCTTTGTTTACATCAACTCGCACACTGGTAACACATCGATCAATAAGTCCCGGGACTAACCAACAGATGGCACCTCTAATAACAAATCCATACCATTCTCAGTTAGTACCAACTTTTAGAAGTTATGTGTCAAACTTTCATGACATTGTGTCATTGAGTTACAGTGGTTTTAGTGATGCTACTTTTTGCTATTTTCAAAACAATGGAAAAAACCGAATTTCGTGTGTTGATAAAACATTGCTTTTTAATGGGAAAAAATACCGTTCAAACTCAGCGATGGCTTGAAAAGTGTTATCTGGGCTCTGCTCCGTCGAAAACAACTATTTGTCAGTGGTATGTTGATTTCAAACGGGGTCGTACAGACACAAATGATGCTGAACGCTCTGGTTGTCCAAATGAGGCTGTTACTCCAGAAAACATAAAAAAAAACCCTCAAAATCGTGATGGAAAATCGCAAAGTAAAGTTGGGGGAGATAGCTGACATCCTGAAGATATCATTTGGTAGTGTTGACACTATTTTGCATGAACATTTGGTCATGAAAAAGATTTTTTCAAAATGGGTGCCGCGTTTGCTCACAATGGAACAGAAACAACAATGCATCGATGATTCAGAGCGCTGTTTGGCACTGTTTATGCGAAATAAACAAGAGTTTTTGCATCGGTATGTGACAATGGATGAAACTTGGATCCACCACTATACTCCGGAATCAAATCAGCAGTCAGCTGAGTGGAGAGCAGCCGGTTAAAGTCGTCCGAAGCGACCAAAAACTCAACAGTCGGCCGGGAAGGTTATGGCCTCCATATTTTGGGATGCGCATGGTATAATATTCATCGATCACCTTAAAAAGGGAAAAACCATCAATAGCGAATATTACATAGCATTATTAAAGCGTTTGAAGGCAAAAATTGCAAAAAAAACGGCTCCATATGAAGAAGAAAAAAGTTCTCTTTCATCAGGACAATGCACCGTGTCACAAGTCGATGGTAACGATGGCCAAATTGCATGAGTTGAATTTCGAATTGCTTCCGCACCCACCGTATTCTCCAGATTTGGCCCCCAGTGACTATTGGCTGTTCGCAGACCTCAAAAAGATGCTCCAGCGAAAGAGATTTGGCTCCAATGAAAAAGTGATTGCCGAAACTAACGCCTATTTTGAAACTAAAGATAAATCATTCTACACGGCTGGCATAGAAAAGTTAGGAAAGCGTTGGAATTAATGTATCGCTCTTGAAGGAGACTATGTTGATGAATAAAGAAGAATTTTGGCAAACAAATGTTGTTTTAGTAGTTAATCCGGGACTTATTGATCGATGTGTTAAATACTTCATTAGGATTGCATTTTTCCATGCTAAGTAATATTATATTTACTATTTCAGTTGTGAATTAAATCTAAAGAAAGAAATATAAAAAGTCAGAGAGATCGTAAGATTTGTATGAGAAGGTGGATAGATGTAAAAGATGTGAAGGATGTATGTTGAGATAGGAAAGTCAAGCACTTTGCTCTCTTAGCCTTCCCTCACAGAGAGATGGTGTGATGGTATGTTTCTATGTATTTCAGTAATGATGAGTAAGAAATAGCTAATATGAACAAAACTTACTGGTATGAAAAATTACAAAAATCAAATATACAGAAGTCGAGGATTGCCTGTACTTCAAATTTTTATGTACCATCACGCCATTTCCCTGTCGGGGTAGGCAGAAAGGACAGATCACCATACTTTCCTAACTCAACACACATCCTTAGCCTCTTCCTCATCCATACACATGATTCCTCCAACTCCCTACTTTTTCTTCTTTCAGAATATCATTCACTTGATCCAACCCAAATTTCCTTAGTCTTCATCTCATACGTCTTCCACTCACATCTATACTGTATATCTGTTTTGTTAGTCTTTCTTCATTCATTCGTTCTACATGCCTAAACCATCTCAATGTACTCTTATTCATCTTACTTAACACATCAACTTAAGTTCACATTCATCCCTTATTACTTAATTCCATGTTCTATTAAACATTGTATCTCCATGTATTCTTCTCCATGCTACAGCCGTTATTCGGCTCCTCTCAGTGTTTTTCCACATCCACGTTTCACTCCCGTACATCAAAGTTGGTACCAAAATACTTTTGTGGACTATCATCTTAGCAGATTTTGATAATTTGATTTTTTACATGAATCTAAATGAACAATAAATTCCAGAGTGTACCAGAAGAAGTGGTTCCTGACGGATTGGTGGGGGCTGGTGAACCTGTCTCAATCTCCCCCGTCAGGGCTCCGGGATCACCTCAACTACATCCACAGGATCACAGCCTACCTAACAACTCTATGGTAATTAATGTGTTTATTTGGAACATATCTGTATAAAAATTTGATATCTGCGGGAGGCCCTGAATCCAATCCCCCGTGGATACTGAAGAATGACTAACCATTGAACTTGAGGTGCATGGTTACACGGTAACGCACTTGACTTCCGTGCGGATGGTCATCAGTTCAAACCCTGACACAGGCATTTTTTTCCGTCTAGTATTCAGGTTTATGAAGGTACCTAATGACTTCAGTTATATCTATTATTTAAAAAAATAAAATTTCATGTCATCTATCCTGTCATGGAATTTGGTAATTTTCTTTAAGATTTTCCATTTTCGGGGATATAGATGAAGCAAAATACTCCTCAATTTTTAAAAGAAGTACAGATATCAAGTGGTACTACCGTGTAACAAATCAGACGGTTTATCTTAGGATGTCGATAACCACCACAATACGGATGAGATACTGGAGGAGGCTAGGTCAATAATAATAATAAAAGGACAATTTATATAGCTCTGTCTATAGAGCAATCTCTCCTCAAGAGTGCTCCAACTCGGGACTTGAACCTATTATTGACAGATACAAAATAAATATATGTATAAGTTAAGTGTAAAGATAAGAAGATAGTGGCTGCGGCCATTAGATTAGGTACATTCCCGCATCCATATGTTCAAAAAATTATATTTGGTACGAAAACTGCAGAAAACTTACCAAGGAAAAACAAACTACAAAGAAACCTTTGTAGATCTTCTGATATGTGATAGTAACACATTCGGCTTTAGGTGTAGTGTATTGTTCACATAGAATCATAAATTTTGATAAGTCTTCAAGCGCTTCTTAACCCTTAAAGTCCGGCTGGCTACATATGAAGTCGAATAAAATCGGGCTCAAACGCCGGCTGGCTACATCCGCAGCTCGCACATATTCTCTGTATAAAACGTTTATTATTATGTAAATTTACTACTACAGATCAAAAGTAAAAAAGTGTAGCGTATACATTCATATATTTTCTGTGATTTGGAATTAAAGTTTCACCCTTCTTATATGAATGTTTAATATTATTTTATTTTATTGTAAGATGTGTCCCATGAAAACTTCGCGCATAGCGGCCATCGGTTACTCATACAGTCATATAACCGCCGAGTCGCGAAGTGGTAGTGTTTTATCTGTGTCGGTACACGTACTTGATCTCGCGTGTATGTTTATTTAGGGTGACTGTTATATTGTTATTTATTAGACATTACGTTCGGAGTTCGTTGTAATTTGTTTTTTTTTATAAACAATTTTTTTTGTGTGAGGGAACTCATTTAATTTTATTATTTGTGTAGATTTTTATTCATAATAATGCTGGTTTGTGAACATTGATGTTTTGTTTGAGTGTATAACTATTTTTCTGTTTATTGAACCATTTCATAATTTAAAAGATGGATGACGATGCAATAGAACAGTATATTCTAGACATTGATTCTGATTTTTCTATGAGTGACGACGAAGATTATATACCGGATAATATTGAGGACGTCGATGATCCTTCAGAAATTAGTGATAGTGAAATTGACAATTCTAATGTTTTAGATAATACAGAGCCCACATCAACCGTAAATGTAGACAATATTTCATCTGAGTGGCAAAATGGCATTAACTTTCGTCCAGTATTGCATGACTTCAACCGACAATCTGGATTGAGAAATTGCGATCTCAATGAAGAAAGTCGGGAAATAGATTATTTTGAACTATTTTTGAGTAGTGACATAGTGAGAAAAGTTTCTGAAGAAACGAATAGATATTATGATCAACTAAAGATAAAAAAAACATTTTCCCAGCATTCACAAATGAATGAATGGAAGCCCGTGAATGCTGATGAAATATATCTATTTTTCGCTTTATCAATGCTTATGGTTCGGAGCAAAAAAAGCAGGATCAGGCAATATTGGACAAAGGACAAATTAATATCGTCACCAATTTTTGGCGAGACAATGTCACGAGATAGATATTTGTCTATTCTAAGTATGCTACATTTTTCCGATAGTTGCAAACAGCCAAAAGACGATATTCTATATAAAATAAGAGACTTTGTCGATTCGGTGTGTGAAAATTTTAAGATTTTTTTTTATCCTTTTAAAAATTTGTGTATCGATGAGTCACTAGTATTATTCAAAGGTAGGTTACGAATAAAACAGTATTTGCCGGCAAAAAGGCACAAATTTGGAATCAAACTCTTTGTTCTGTGCGATTGTGAAACCGGTTTAGTTTTAAAATTAATTATTTATTGTGGAGCAAAAACCGAAATACCCGTAAGTAATATAGACGAACAATTATCCAAGGATATGGGGGTTTCGGGAAAAGTGGTTGTGTCCCTACTATCGGAATATTTGTGTAAAGGGCATACTGTTTATACGGATAACTGGTACTCAAGTCCAGCTTTATTTAAGTATTTGCACGATCAAAAAACCAACGCCTGTGGAACAGTAAAAAAAACTAGGAAGTACCTGCCAAAATTTGGAATCGTGCAGAAAGGTGAAACATCATCAATGACTTCTGGATGTCTACTTGCTGTAAAATGGCACGACAAGAGAGATGTGCACATGTTGACAACTGCAGAAGATGCGTCACCAATAGAAACCGGCAAAGTAGATTACAAAACAAAAGCCGCTATTGTGAAACCATCGTGTGTAGTTAGTTACAACAAACACATGGGCTCCGTAGACAGGTCAGATATGATGATCACGTTTGTAGAGTGCGTCCGTAAAACCAATAAGTGGTACAAAAAGATCGCGTTTCGTACAATTGACGTGGTATTAATAAATGCTCACGCGATGTTTAAGTTTAAGACAAAAAAAGACGTGAGCCTAACAGACTTCCAATTAGAAGTTGTTCGACAACTTCTACAAAAATATCATCATCCGGAGTCAACACCTAAATCCAAACAAAGTGGTGACCATCCTCTTAGACTAAGTGCACGACATTTTTTATCAGACATTCCACAAACTATCAATTCTAAGAGACAATCGGTTTATCGGCGGTGTTTTGTATGTAAAAATACTACGCGGCAGCCTCAGAAACGTGTTCAAACTCGTTATTGGTGTAGTGACTGCGAAGTTGCCTTATGTCCAACTAATTGTTTTAAGGCATATCACACAATTCAAAAGTTTTGAGTTTTAAAAGTTACATATGCAATACTAATTCATGGACACCCTATCCATATGCCGACGAACAGTTGCGCGAGTGTGTGTGTTTGTGCCGAGATATTTCTTTAGACCTTCCATTAAATTTAATTATTACTATGATTCTTTCGGATAACGATAATTTTTGTATATGGAGATCATGTTCAAAAGTACATTCTCGATGTGGATGACTAAATGTTTACGATAGACCTTATAATAAAAAATCCCACAAGTGATTTACTTAAGTGGCAGCTCCATTCTCACGGTAATATATTTTTATTTATTATTTTAAAGTCAATATGAAACAAAAAACTCTGATTATTTTTATACTAACACAAATGTACACCATTTGACTATAATATGCTGTTTATTTGGTTTATTTATTCATTTTGTGTGAAGAGTAATTAAATTGTTTATAAGTGCGTTCCAATGTTTAAAATTCTCGCCGGTCTGAGGGAGTACTTCGCGTAAATCTTAGCCGATCTCTAAGGGTTAAAGCTGCACATGCCGTCCATATCTCTAACACTAAGGCCGAGGCCACACCAAAATGCTTCGTTAGTTGCTAAGCTAGATTTTACGTGACTCATATACTAGGTGACTTCATGCCTGGCCACACCAAAGTGCTACGCACAAATTCATTTGACAGTTGGGAGCGGTTGAGTCAACACACAATGTCACTCTTAAAACTAACCAATTTCATTATAACTTACCATCTTTATTTACTTTATTACAGGTACATTTTTCTATAATTTGCTCGATGGGTTCCACAAAGGATACCTTTTATACACAGCTGTCATTAAAACTTCCGCCATCTTATAAATTAACTAACACGTCTGTTCGCTAGGAGATTCACTCGATGACTAATCGTCATGCAACGTGGCGCGAAGCATGCAGTGTGGCCACTGCGGTACGTTGGTTCGCTAGGATATGTCGCCTAACTCGCAACATAGCTCTAAGCATCAAGCGAGGCTCCTTCCTGTGTGGCCGAGGCCTAAGAGGCAGACCATTCCACGCCACAGGATCAGCAAAGGCAAAAGCTCTATCTTAATGCCCCGCCCTATTGGATCGATTCAGAACAATCAACTTATTAGATGTGGAAAAAGGGACATCTCTCAGATACAGATTCAAAAGATACAATGGAGACATCCATTCCGTTCACGACACTTAAGCCAATGTAGACTTTTTAGAAGCGGACTAATATGACAATATTTATGACTATCATACTCGTGTATCAGCCTAGCATCTGTATTGAAAAATTAATGGGGTCTAGAAATTTTAATTGACTCAATTTTGGTACGATTATTGTTGAGGTGTAGAAAAGGCATTTTCAAATTATTCATTGTATCGTTTTCAAATCTCAAGGTGAAGCAAACTTCTGTGGCTCAGTAGGTAAAATGCTTGTTTAGCTCCAGGGGGCTTCAAATTCCTGATCGTTCCATAAAAAAAAGTCCTAGTCTAGTTTTTATTCAAATAGACTTCACATCTTTCTGATTGATAGGATGTTATAAACCTACCAGGTTGTACTGTATACAATTAAATATAATATAATACTAGCAAATAATTCAAATGAAACCTAGAAGACACCTGTTACATTTCCACCCAAGGGTGTAGTGTTGTTTATTATTCTATATAAAAATGTAGGGAAACAGGAAAATTTGTTCTTTAGTGTTGGATTAAATTGATATTTCAATGTCTAAAATATATTTATAGTCACCATTGCTTCTATATTAGTTAACAAAAAGGTTTTTATTCATTAGAATGATTATTTTTCAGGTCCAGCTGTCTTCGGAGCAGATCAGTAAGCTACATAGCGACCTGGCCATCGTGCAAGGAAACATGGTGGTTATGGGAGATATGCTCAACGAGATGACCGACTCCAGGAGCCACCACCCCAGCGATCTGGAACTTCTCACAGTAAGCTGGATTCCTCATGATAGCATTTGCCTTCAACAATTTTGTAATTGCTCTTTCAAATATTTTTTTATTTATTTAGCATCCTGTGTGTATTGTAAAATGATGTCTTTATGTTCATTCTGCATGATGTTCTACATATGTCTACTTTTTTGACAATTCTCACCTTTGGGTGTTTTACATCAGGTAATGGTTATTAATTTTTAAAATCTATTAACACCACTTACCTGTTCTATTGTATGTTGTCATTAATATGAGGTGCAGTTAACGTGTTGAGCTTATGTGTAGAATATCGCCTGTTGGATACCTGTTTTTAGCTATTCCTTTTGGACCCTTGGATAAGTAACTGTGAGTTTCCAAGAGTATAAGTTTATTGGATTTAGGTTTTTTTTTTAAAAAGATCGTTGTCAAATGGTATATCATTATAAAATCACCAATATTAATGTTCGGTCATTCATCCGCATAGACATTTGATGATAGTGCAAATTTAGGTATTGTCGGATTACTTGTATTGTTTTGTTACTGTATTTAAGTATTTTTTTTCATAACCCACAATTATAAACAATCGCAATGAACTAATGAAAAGAAAACAATAAAGCATCTAATGGTAAAAATCATACCTTGTGCTGGTGCGATATGGTGCATCTAATGGGTAAAATCATACCTTGTGCCGGTGCAATATGGCAGGAATACACTTGTGTAGTGGACAAGTCACCAGTTTTACAATGATGATTTTAATGACTTTATTTTCTTTTTATTTTTTACTAAAGGTTTTTGTTTTATGTCTTCTTTTTTCCTATACAATTTTATCTGAAGTATTTTTTTTTTACTTCTAATGTAATTTCTTAATGACTTTTATTTATATTAACGTATTTTAATTTCATTAATATTTATACTTTTTTATACCCAGGGATTTCAATTTGATTTATTTTTGTTTTGTGGCGTTTATTTTATCTCGTGAGTTTTTGAAATGTGGTTTTTATTACATCTCATGAAAATTCATTGCATCTCCTTAGTCTGAAAGATGCATCAATGTATCTTAAGGTCAAAAAAAGGCTGTTAACGTCATTCAGAAAGAGAATACTCTAGAAGAGATGAAGACAGTTTGGAGAAGTCGTGCAATAACTGGAAGTGTTGAGGGTTGGCAAGAGAACTATCTCCAGCAAAGTGGATAGACCAAATTAAATAGATGACTATGGTTTATATGGACTATGGTATATATTCAACGAAAAGAAAATAGCATAAAATAGCAAAAAAGAAAATAGCAAAGTACTATGGACTATGGTATATATTCAACAATAAATTACTTTGTTTTAACACTATTTACATTAATCACCACGATTCATATTTCTACCTCCTATCTCCTACTCTGTAGCTCTCTTCAGGTGAAATGATCCTAGTTTGTTTCGAGAGCAATGCTCAAGTCTAACTAGTGTCATATTTCATCAGATATGTGTGTGGTCTATTGATCCAATAATCCACAGCATTATCTTGTAACACCACATTTAAAAGACTTCTAGTTAAAGCTAAATGAGTTTTTAATTTAATACACTTTTAACTTCATTAATAAAATTTATACAGTACTGTATTCATTTGTTGGGGTGAGGCGAGGTTTTGAGAGATGAGATTACTGCTAATAAATCTAATAATGTTGTTTTCGTATTACTTTTATATTCAAGAAAAATTATCTTCAGAAATATTACACCTTTTCAATTTTTTTTTTAAATTTTGATTTCAAAAGTGATTTAAGAACACATCACTTTTACATTTTAAACAATTATTTTTTGTACACTTCATTGAATTCATAAATAGTGGTATTTAACTAAAATATATATATATATATATATATATGTATAAAGCAAGGTGTTGAAATATTTCAGGAATTACACTCCACGTTGCAAGCAATGCAGACTCGACTGGTGGAGCTGATCGGTAAGTTGTCTGACGACTCGCTCACTGGGGAAATGCTGCGGGTGAATGACGACCTCAATGGCGTGATGCTGCGCTATCAGAGATTCACCAAGAATGTTAAGGCGTCCACCCCGTCTGCCATGCTGGCCGCTGCCATTGGACAGCCCCCTGCGCAAGGTCCGTTACAACACTTCTTCTGTGGCACATTCAAACAACATTCTAACTCACTAACTATTGAAACATTTCATGTACTAAACCCTTTCGACTGTAATTAACTGAATAATAGTATTAAATAAAAGTGAGATAAATTTTATACCATCTTAGCACTTAATAAGAACCAAATATTACATATATCAAACATCGTAATATAAGAAAAATAAAGAAAGCTTTCTATGTTTCTTCAATAAATGACAATCTCCTTATCCTCATTGGCAGAATACTCATCTACCAACCTGGGGTTTTGGGTTTTATTCCCAATGGAGCCCAAGTGTTATACTATATAACAAATGATAGTCATAATTTTTTTAATCTTACACCATCCACATCTTTTGATAAGGAGATCCTCAGTCTTGGCCTTACACGAGAGGTTGTAGAGTGCAATCTGCAAACTGATTTGATTGGTACTATACTGGTGGAATACAGAGAGTGATCGGTTAACTCTTTTTGATGGACATAAAAAAATACTCGCATTCTGTATTCAGAATAACTAATTAATTCATGTCTTATAAGAATAACATTTTTTTGTTTGAAGAAACAAAGAAATAATTACACATTATTACAATTTTACGAATTATTCAATAGAATAAATGTCTCGTGTATGAATTGTTCTATTAAAATGGAAAATAATTTCATGATTCTTATAAAACATGTAACAAATATGTCTACTGCAAAGTATTTTGAAAATATTATTCATAAACTTTGCAGTTTTGTATATGTTTTGAATTTCCATGATTTTATTAATAAATAATACAATATGTGTTGAATCAATCTAAATTTGGACAATGATGAAAGATACCTGAAAATACAAACAATGACCGAAAAACAACAAATACCTGAAAATATAACACATCGATCAATAAGTCCCGGGACTAACTACTAAAACAACATTTGTTTGCCAAAATTCTTCTTTATTCATCAACATAGTCTCCTTCAAGAGCGATACATTAATTCCAACGCTTTCCTAACTTTTCTATGCCAGCCGTGTGGAACGATTTATCTTTGGTTTCAAAATAGGCGTTAGTTTCGGCAATCACTTCTTCATTGGAGCCAAATCTCTTTCCCTGGAACATCTTTTTGAGGTCTGTGAACAGCCAATAGTCGCTGGGGGCCAAATCTGGAGAATACGGTGGGTGCGGAAGCAATTCGAAGTTCAACTCATGTTGTAAACAGTGCCAAACAGCGCTCTGAATCATCGATGCATTGTTGTTTCTGCTCCATTGTGAACAAACGCGGCACCCATTTCGAAAAAAGCTTTTTCATGACCAAATGTTCATGCAAAATAGTGTCAACACTACCAAATGATATCTTCAGGATGTCAGCTATCTCCCCCAACTTTACTTTGCTATTTTCCATCACCATTTTAAGGGTTTTTTTAATGTTTCTGGTGTAACAGCCTCATTTGGACGACCAGAGCGTTCAGCATCATTTGTGTCTGTACGACCGCGTTTGAAATCAGTATACTACCGAAAAATGGTTGTTTTCGATGGAGCAGAGCCCGGAAAACACTTTTCAAGCCATCGCTGAGTTTGAACGGTATTTTTTCCCATTAAAAAGCAATGTTTTATCAACACACGAAAATCGTTTTTTTTTCATTGTTTTGAAAATAGCAAAAGTAGCATCACTAAAACCACTGTAACTCAATGACACATTGTGGGAATGTCATGAAAGTTTGACATGTAACTTCTTAAGGTTGGTATTACTGAAAATGGTATGGATTTGTTATTAGAGGCGCCATCTATTGGTTAGTCCCGGGGCTAATTGATCCATGTGTTATATATATGGCTTTAGGTGTTTATATTAGTGTGTTATATTCCTGCATCTCCTTGAAAGCATCCCCAGAGTTATTAGTGCATTTATCTCATTTTCATGGGTTTGACGGAGGGTTTTTCCAGTCTTTGAATGTTTTAATTTGCTTATGGAAGAATTATTGTAATAGGAGATGTGTTGCTAGGTTTTAATCTGTTTCAAGCATCGTGCTTTCTAATACTTGTGACTTGTAGCACCTGTAATAGGTGGCTTAGTCCACTTTCATAATGTATGTATATTTCATCATCCTTTTTTCATTGCTTTGCAGAAAGAAATATTTTGAGATTGTCTCGAATGAGATTGTCGATGGTGGCGTCCAATTAGTTTGTCCAGCATTATTCCCTGAAAAATCTATTTATGCATGAAATTAAAAATCCTTTCTGTTGACTTTGTTTGTAGATGGGTAGATTAGTAAGGAAGTTTATTTAAATTATTAACTGTAAGATTTGGCTTTGAGTTGTATAATGTAAGATCTTTCGGAGTGTTATATCGTGTGGTTGGGCTTATGATGCTGACATTTCGAAAACGTTGCAGTTTTCATCTTCAGCACTTGTTTGTAGTCAACTTTTCCATAAGTGAATGTGCGCCGGATACCACTTGACCTATAGCGTAGTCTCAATCACGATAAGAGTTCGTGAGTGTATGAGTCCATTCCACCAGGGGAGAACAATTACATAGCTTCCACATAGGTTGATGTGACAACTAAATGAAAACAAACAATAATTTCAACCTTGGTAAAAGCAGCATGCTTGTTCTCCCATGGTAGGATAGACCCATATGCTCATATTACGGTCGCAAACCAGGCACTCAAGTTATGGTTGAGACTCCTCCGCTATAGGCCTAGCAGTATCTGGCGAGAATCCAATTGTAGTGAAGACTACAAGGAAGCGCTAAAATGAAAACTGCAACTTTTTCAGTCAGCATCATAAGCCAAATGCCATACAACACACCGAAGGATCTTACGCAACTGACGAAGAACCACGAAAACCTCAAAATATATTTGTTTGACTTTATTTTAACCTTATGATTTGATTCTATGAGCTTTTTTCTTTTAATAGCCCTTATTTTGATTTGTGGTCCTAAATGTTTTATTTTGATAATTAGACATCAAATTTGTGTAGTGTTTAAATTTGTATTATTATATCGTATTACACTTTAATTGTATACAGCACAACCTGGTAGGTTTATTGACATGTGGCAATCTCTTCCAACCAACTAGAAAGTTATTGCCTTAAGTAATAACCAAACAAGAACCTTTTTTTTAAATCTGGGTATATCGACCCGCAACCACCGGGCCGAAAAACAGATTTCTTATCAACTAGGCCACATTTGTGTTACTTGAATTTAAAGACTAAAAATAAAAATGATTTTTACATACTGACAGTGAATTGACAGTGAGCTATTGTTCGATATGAATGTATAATATTTTTAATATTAAATATAATTAATATTAATCTGGAAACAACTTGTGCACAATGTTTATTTGAGATAAATTAATATTACTTAATGCAATTTTTGAACACACATGTGTCAAATTTCTCAAACTTTAAAATGTCATTTTAAAATTACTAAGAAATAGGCAAAGATATTTAATAAATATTTATGTTCTTGTGTAATTCATTTTCTTAGGAGTATTTTTTATATTAATTTTTTTTATTGGTTATTCTTAGTAGATATTTTTTTATAAATATTAAATTCTAAAAGATCATCTACTCTACATACATTGAATAAGGAATTGTCAAAAAAATAATTTATTTCTTCTCTCTATTAAGTGTTAAAAAACATATCTACTCATTCCAATCAAAAGGGCGCAATTTTCAAATTGTATATTTGGCAGAAGGTAATAAATCTGTAAAATTTCAAGCACTAAAATGTACTGAAAATATAAAATATTGGATGTTAACATAAGTTGTGTCTGTTTTTTTCCAAATGAAGAGAACAAGAGGACACAATGGAAAAAAATTACAACAAATTAGTCAATAATGTATTCTCCTTCATTATTTTACAACAAATTAGTCAATAATGTATTCTCCTTCATTATTTACAACTTCTTGACAATGTTCTACAAGTTTTTCAATGCCTGTGCGATAAAAACCATCCGGTCTTGACTCGAGGAATTTGTCCAACCATGTCCGCAATTCGACATCATTATTGAAGGAAATGCAGCGCAAATTGTTCGAAAGCGACTGGAAAAGGTGGTAATCCGACGGCGCGAGGTCTAGAGAATATAGAGGGTGCAGCAGGACTTCCCAACCAAGCGTTTAAATGACATTTTTAGTAATGTTGGCGATATCAGGGCGGGCGTTATCGTGTTGCAGAATAACGCCATATTGCCGATCCGGCCTTTTTTGTTGAATTGCAGTGTTGAGCCGCTGCATTTGCAGAATGTATAGCTCCGCGTTGACTGTCTGATTGCGTTCAAGTATCTCGTAGTGGATGACGCCTTGTCAATCCCACCAGATGCAAATCATTGTCTTGCGCGGATGCAAACCTTGTTTCGCTCTGGGAGATGCTTGTTGACCATAACTCACCCATTCTTTCCGTTTCTTCATATTCACATAAAGGCACCATTTTTCATCACCAGTAATTATGCGGTAAAGGAACCTTTGCTTGTGGTCATGCATAACTCGATGACGCGCAAGCAAACCAGCAGAAATTGTCGAATGTTGATTTTTGTTGTTTTCACTCAAAACATGTGGAACCCAAGCGCCGAACTTTTGGAGTTTTCCCATTGATTTAAGATGGCGGTATACAGTCATGTGACTACAATTCATATGCTCAGCCAATTCTATGGTGGTTTGAAGGGGATCTTCATGAATAATATGGTTTAAGCGGTCCTCATCAAAGTCCACTGGTCGTCCGGAATCCTCCATGTTTTTCAGGTCGAAATTACCGTCTTTGAAACGCAAAAACCATCGACGAGGTGTCCTTTCATTCATAGCATCTTCACCGTACACTTCGCAAATATCGTAAGCAGCTTTGGCATCTTTATTCCCTCGATTGAACGCGAACAGAAGGAGGTGTTGAAAATGCTCACTTTCGTCTACTTGACATTCCATTTTGAAGGTTTGTAATCAAATAAAATAATATATGTAACTTAAAAGCAAACAACATCTTGTAGAGCAGAAAATTTTCTTTCGAATGACATATAACCTTTACCATTTTGTTTTACTTTTGGTGCTCATTTTTAGATTTGGAAAAAAACGGACTCAACTTATGTTAACACCTAATATATACAACATAATTCCATTTTTTTCCTGTATTTTATTTTTCAATATTTGGTATGACAAACCCATATTTACGTTTTTTCTGTCATTTTTCATCAAAACGGGCGCTAATTTAGATGTCTTACTCAGACAAAATTGTATCAATTTAAGAAAATATATCTGAGGTTGTGCCATATTTGTTGTTGGGAATGTGTCGATGTGAACAAAATTACACCACTCAATTTCACCTTTTTCTTATCTTAATTTGAAAAATGTCAGTACTCTTTGAATTTATTTGTTGTTTATTTATTTTTTAATAATTTTACACTTTTCTCTTTTTTATTTTGAGTAGGTAGTTGAAAAATGGCTTTGTTAAAAAAATATGTAATATTTTTTTTTCTCTTAACCGCTATTTATTATCAAATCTCTTTTGTTTTTTCACACTTAATGCTCTCTTTGACAATCATTTTTTGTATGAAATATCAGATCACTATTTTTACAGCGACGACAGCCCCCACAGCAAAGCCCGGTGATGACTCTTTGATAGACCTCAGTGATGAAACCCCCAAAATGGCTGCTTTAAGTAAGTACATATTCTACATCATCAATATCACATCCCAAGAAAGTGGAGTGTACAATGGAGAATGTTTTCGTACGATGAAATCAGATATTCGTCCACTTCTATTTATAACCATTCTATAGCGCTACAGAAAACATGTTAAACTTATTTCCAAATCCATATTACAAACTCCAAGTATTTGAAATGTGAGCTTAAAAAAATGCTGTACATAAGCTGATTGAACAGAGTCAGAAATGAGGAAGTTCTGATATGCATGGAGAAGTTAACTGAAATCGTGACTATGATAATTAAAAAATAAACTGGTAGATAAATCTAAAAGATATAACTTGGTCTTAAGCACCCTCGCTCCATTCCATCTTATATCTTCAGCCTGATCTGATGCCTGTGTGAGATCCAAAACTCAATGGGATTCTGGTGATCTACATCAGTGCTTCCCAAATTGGGGGCCGCGGGATTTCTCGTGGGGGTCGCGAAAATATTCAGTACAAATATTCATGCGAGTATTCAATTCTTTCATGTGAGTATAGTTTTTATTTAAAACAAAAGTTTTTAAGCAAGTTCCTATAATTTTGTGTTGAATATAAATATGTGTATTTTAATTGTAATAATTATTGCCAAATAAATCTTCAACTATAAAAAAAATGTTTTTTTTTAGGGGGGGGGGAATTAATTACTTCAGATTAAGGGGGTCGTTACATGAAAATAATTGGGAAGCACTGATCTACGTGACCAGCATAATTCTCTTGATTTAAGGACAATTACAATTTTTTGCAGCATGTTAAGAGGTTTTTGTGCATTGTATAAGGCTGGATTCTCACTTGAACATGGTCATATGGTGTGCTTGCTTGCACAACAATTAATAAATAGTCAAAAAATATCAAACTTATCACACCATTAGGATTTGCATGTAAACCCTACCATAACGAACTAGTAGTGTTGAAGAAGGAACCGCCCAAAGCATCTTCTTCTCCGGTGGTGACACACCTGATTGTAAAATTAATACTAGTGACGACCGACTTAAGGTCCGATATCATGAGAGAAGGAAAAAGACTCACTGCGCAGTAAATACACTTATAAAGCGATTTATGGTCTGAAATTCAAACAGCCAACGATGCCAGTACTTTCACCGAAACTGCGAATACAACAAAATTATCATTTGATGCCACTAGATCGGAGTAGCTAATATAGGTAGCCACAGTTAAGTGGAATACGGCGTAAACAATTTACATTTCATTTACAATTTTAATTTTACATGCTATATTTCAATGCTAAAGCTTTGCAACTCCATTAAGTTCATTTTTATTGTTTTCATTTACTTTATTTCTCAAACTCACAACTTTCTAGATTCTGTTAATAGAAATTTAAAAAATAAATAAAATTCTCAATACTACATAAACAGACACACACAATTGACCACAGAAGACTTCCGTAACCTATTTGGACGTTAAGACACCTGTCTTCCAACCTTAGGGTTGCGGGCTCAATTCCCGTAGGAACCCAGATTTATTTAAAAGGGTTCCAGTTGGTTTTTCACTTAAAGCCTCTTTTACATATATTTGTTTGGTTGGAAAAGATTTCCAGATGACAAAAGCCCACCAGGTTTTTCCGTATACTACGATAGTGTAATACAACACAATACAGTAATATACTTGCTACATAATAATGTAATTTCATAATATAAAACTGACAAATTTGATTATCCAATATTGTTTTCAGGTATAAGTGGCAACGAAAAGAAACCCTTACAACCGACAAAACCTTCCGGGGGAGATAGAGATGAGTTCGATATGTTTGCTCAATCCAGAAACCTTACCTACGAATCTACTAAAAATGGGTAATCTTTTTAAAAATGTTTGTTTCAGTAAAAACAAATTATTATAGAGTGTCACAAAAAATGTGAACACTTATATTCTCGTATCCCTTAGCTTAAAAGACTCGTGGTGCAACCAAGATTTTTAAACAAATTAATTGAGATGGTAATCTTTGAAACCATTTGTTTTTATGAAATAAAAGTGTATTATAAATACAAAGATGACCTCCATAGCCTAGTTGTTAAGAAGTCGAACTCGGAGGTTGTGGGTTCGATTCCCGTGGATACCCAATTTTATTAAAAACGCTTCCGGTTTAGTTTTCATTTCAGGCTTCTTTAACATCTTGGTTGGTTGGATAAAAATTGCTACAATGCAATAAACCCACCTGGTTCTGTATACAATGAAAATGTAATAAAAAAATGGTCATTTTATTTTTTCTTAAATATAGTAATATCTTATTAAAGATGTTTTTTTGTATTATATTGAAATATTTATTTTTATTTTATTTAAATGACAACATTTGTAAATCGGGTATGAACATGTCTCGAGAATATCTGAAGGAATCATTCCATTTAATGCTTCTCTTTGAAGGTATCCAATGTCAGTTTTATATAAATAGCTACCAGGTTTAAAATAGAAATATGGAAACTGGAATAAACAGATACATATCTTTATAGAACCCCTGAGAATGTTAGATGTAGGCATCGTACTAGACGAATTGGTATATCTAAACATCATATATAACTTTATATTTCAAATGTTAATTAAATTATA
Source organism: Odontocerum albicorne (assembly GCA_949825065.1). Lineage (NCBI taxonomy): Eukaryota > Metazoa > Arthropoda > Insecta > Trichoptera > Odontoceridae > Odontocerum > Odontocerum albicorne. Next base: position 13,636,171 of record OX463845.1, read on the forward strand.
ATACATACTATAGTTTTACAGTTTCTACTTTGATGTGGAGATCTGCCCGCTCTGCCTACCCCAAAATGGACATGGTGTCATTGTGTGTATTTTGAAATTCAAGTCAGTTTACTTATTTTGACAGATTGGTCTTCATGTCATCTTGAAAAATCAAGAGTTAATTAATATTAAAATAAGTAATTTAAAAATCAATTGTTATTCAGCCATCATAGGTTGAACATTTCTTTACATTACAATTCAGTTGAAACTGTTCATTAAATTTTACAATAAAGTGCAGTTTTTTATATCTAAAAAAATTAATATCAATATAGTTTAAAAAATTAACAATGAAGTGCTGTATAGATTATCAAGAGAAGGCTAACTTTTTTAAAGATATTATCCAAAGGATTTTCGTTTAACTAAGATGTGAATTAAAAACATAAAATTGTAGAAGAATTGATTTCACATGATTGCTACCAGTATTATCTTTTAGCACCACTCATGTGGCACCTAATATGCATTATGGATGACAAATATTCAGTCATAACAATCTTCTTTGAAAATTTGTAGTGACACAAGTCATGACAAATCTTCAATCAGAAGGTAATGAAAGATCACACTAAGAGGATTTCCTAGTTTTCTTTTATTTGTGTCCCTTGATAATATATTTCTCCTTTATTAAAAGTAACAAATACACAAGAGATAGATTCCATATTACTTACACCAGTTAACATGTTTTCATAGATAGTTGCCAGATACAATTTTTTTTTTTTCAATCATTCTTTACATGCATATCATCGTGCCATCTACCTATCGGAGTAGGCAGTAAGGAGAGAGTGCTTTACTATCCTATTGGGACACTCATCTTTTGCCTCTTCTACTTCCATACACCTTCTCATGCAGCTCATATGATTCGTCTGACTTTTTATATATCCTTCTTTCAAAATATTGTACACTTGATCCATTCATAATTTCCTTGGTCTTCCTCTGCTACGCTTTCTATTCACATTTGCGCTGTATATTTGTTTTTTTTTTAGTCTTCATTCATTCGTTTCACATGCCCAAACCGTCTCAGAGTGGTCTTATTCATCTTGCTCAAAATTAAGTTCACACTCATCCCTAATCATTTGATTCTCTATTCTGTCATACATAATCACTCCATGTATTATAAATGCACGAATTTCTACAGCATTTATTCGGCTGTTTTCAGTCTCGTTCCATATCCACGTTTCATCCCATATATCAAAGTTGGTACTAAAATATTTTTGTGGACTATCATATTGGCAGATTTTGATAATGTCTAGTTTGAGTATATGTGTTTTAGTGCCACATTAGTTTTGTTTCCTATCTCTGCACGCCATTCAATATCCCTCATAACTCTTCCATAATTTGAGAAAATTCTGCCTAAATATCAGAATTCTTCAATTTACTCTAATCATTCATTAAAACTCCTTTAATCCATTTTACACCACATTTTTCCATTTTTATTTTAGAAGCATATCTTTGCAATCTAATCGATGGGTGATGGCCTTGCGGGTTAATAAGATATTAAGACCTTAACAGAAAACCACAGACTGTAACCTTTTTTGGCAAAGTTGGGTTCCAATAGGAATCAAACCTGCAATCCCTAAGCCAGAAGACAATCGTCTAAACAACTTGGCTACACAGATTGTCACATTTACTCTTTTTCGTATGATTAACAACATATCACTATGCAGAACATCAAATTTAATTTCATTCAGCTACTCAGATATCCTCCATTAACTATTAGTAGAATGCTTGACTCCCACCTAAATACTATATTAAAATATTATTAACAATAAATGTTAAACTGTACGTCAAAAATAATATATAAAAATTGAAAACTGAAAAAATAGCTCGATGAAATTGTCCGTCTCCCTTGTACACCACTTCTACTCATTTAAGTATCGTCCCAGGTCAATGTCAGCTATTCTTGAGCAGGTGATTCATGTGCAGCATGAGGAACAAATAAATGAAGAAGCAGTATAAAAATAAATATACAGTGCAAATGTGAGTGGAAGCTGTGGTGGAGGAATTTTTTTTTCTAATTTTGTGAAAAACATATTCACAAAATGAGATTCATTAAAATAGCAACAGAAAAATATTTTTTCTTAATACACAATGTCTTCATCCTCAGGAAATAATTAAGAAAACTTGAAAAAAAATACCTTGTTATCGTAGTATTTCGAAAGTAAAATTGTTATTGTTTCTGGTTTCTGACCATCAAGAATATTTTTGCCATTTTTTAAATGTTTATATTGATATATTATAAATATTGATATATTATTTTTATAAAAGTTGATAATTGGGTGAGATAGCTGACATCCTGAAGATATCATTTGGTAGTGTTTACACTATTTTGCATGAACATTTGGTCATGAAAAAGCTTTTTTCAAAATGGGTGCCGCGTTTGCTCACAATGGAACAGAAACAACAACGCATGATTCAGAGCGCTGTTTGGCACTGTTTACGCGAAATAAACAGGAGTTTCTGCATCGGTATGTGACAATGAATGAAACTTGGATCCACCAAGCTGAGTGGAGAGCAGCCGGTGAAAGTCGTCCGAAGCGACCAAAAACTCAAGTCGGCAGGGAAGGTTATGGCCTCCGTATTTTGGGATGTGCATGGTATAATATTCATCGATCACCTTGAAAAGGGAAAACCATCAATAGCAAATATAACATAGCGTTTGAAGGCAGAAATTGCAAAAAAACGGCCCCATATGAAAAATAAAAAAGTTCTCTTTCATCAGGACAATGCACCATGTCACAAGTCGATGGTAACGATGGCCAAATTGCATGAGTTGAACTTCGAATTGCTTCCGCACCCACCGTATTCTCCAGATTTGGCCCCCAGCGACTATTGGCTGTTCGCAGACCTCAAAAAGATGCTCCAGGGAAAGAGATTTGGCTCCGATGAAGAAGTGATTGCCGAAACTAACGCCTATTTTGAAACCAAAGATAAATTGTTTTACACGGCTGGCATAGAAAAGTTAGGAAAGCGTTGGAATGAATGTATAACTCTTGAAAGGGACTATGTTGATGAATAAAGAAGATTTTTGGCAAACAAATGTTGTTTTAGTAGTTAGTCCCGGGACTTATTCATCGATGTGCTAGGTTCGGAGAGTATGGTGGATATGACAGAATTTCCCAGCCTAGCTCTGCAATTTTCTGGTAAGTCGCCAAAGTAGCATGGAGCCTGGCGTTGTGGTGCAGTTTAATTTGCTTTCAATTGACCAGCGCCGCCGGTCTCTTTTCCTTGAGTGCTTCGTTCAAATCATCCATTTGTCAACAATACATTTCTGAATTGAGCCTTTCTTTGGATTTGAAAAGCTCATAGTGTATTGGTCCTTTGACGTCCCACCATACACAGCATTCTCTTATTAATGCTCAAGCTCGGTTTCGAGTTGGAGGGGGAAGGTTGTCCGGGCGCACAGTATGCTCTTTTTCTCACAATGTTCTCATACGTAATCCACTTTTCATCACCGGTTATCATCCGGTCTAAGGAAGGTTCATTTTTGTTCTGAGCAAGCAGAGATGTGCAAATGACGATTCGGTCTTGTAAATTTTTTTCTCTTAACTCATGAGATACCCATCTGGATCATATTTGGAAACTTGGATATACACCAATCCAAGCAACAGTTTAAAGACAATCATTTCTGTTTGCCAACTAACTAGGAATTCCTGTTTTAAGTCAACCAGCTTATCAAATTTTCGTAAGAAGTGAAGCGCTGCTCAGCAAGTGTGTGTCCCATCGATGTAAATAAGTAGTAATCAGATGGAGCCAAGTCTGGTGAGTAAGCCGCTTGCGAAAGTATTTGCCAACTAAAAGCCTCAATCATTTCCTTGACCAGTTTTGCTGTGTGCGATGGTGCATTATCATGAAGCAAAATCACTTTGTGTTGCCTCTTTTGATATTCTGGTCGTTTTTCACGCAATGCTTGATTCAAATCCATCATTTGGTGTCGGTAGCGTTCAGTATTAACGGTTTCGCCAGGTTTTAGCAGTTCATAATAGATAACACCCTTCTGATCCCACCAAATACAGAGCATTGTCTTCCGTCCATAGTGATTTGGTCTTGCAGTCGATGTCACTGGTTTGCTTGGAGTTACCCATGATCTTTTACGCTTAGGATTCTCGAAATATATCCATTTTTCATCGACAGTCACAATTTGATGAAGAAATGATTTTCTTTTGTACCTGGCGAGCAGCATTTCGCAAGTTGTTTTTCGGTTTTCCTGCTGTCTTTCATTCAGTTCATGTGGAACCCATTTTCCCACCTTCTGGATCTTTCCCATGGCTTTCAAATGTATGAAGACGGCTTCTCGTGTCACATTTAATTGATCCGCGAGTTGTTGTTGCATTTGAGCGTCATCCTCATCCAACAATGCTTGCAATTCGGTGTCTTCAAACTTTCTCGGTGGTCTTCCACGTTTTTCGTTTCTCACGTCAAAATTGCCACTTTTGAATTTTTTAAACCACTCAAAGCACTGTGATTTACCAAGAGCATGCTCACCATAAGCTTCGACAAGCATTCGATGCGATTCTGCAGCAGTTTTCTTCAAATGGTAACAGAAAATCAATGCTGTCCGCAAATCGTAGTTTTCAGGCACAAAAACAGACATATTCAACGCTATGAAAACATATGTAGTTGTATTAAACTTATATTGTTGCGAGTTAAAAGTCTTTGACAAATGTAAACACAAGAAAAAGGCGCCAATGACGCGGTTTGACAGCCACTACATTGACAACTAGAGCCATCTATGAGCTAATTCCGGTTTCATATTTACAGATCTGGTACATATGCTAAATTTTCAATTAAATTTATGTATCTTTATTAATACATGTACCTATATACATTTGAGTAGTGGATATTTTAAACTTTATATCCCTTCTATCAAATTTGCTCGATAAAGGTTACACCCTTTTGCTTGGAAATAATCAATATGATATAAAGTTTAACAGTTATGGAACTAATCAATATGATAAGTTTAACAGTTATGGAACTAATCACTATAATTATATTTCTTTGAGTCATAAATTGCATATTCTTCATATTTTAAGGCTTTTTGTTACTTTTATACTCTATCATATTTATATTTTTGTTACTTTTATCATATAAAACTGTCCCAGTCTGGTATTTAAAAAAAATCTGATTGGATGAAATAACATTGTCAAATTGTTTATATACCATAAAACTATATTATTTATTTTTTTGTCTTCAGAAGCAGTAGTTACGCGGACAACTTAGACCCTGGGCATGCCAACGTCGGTCTCGCTGCCCTCTCGCAATCCCGCCCCACTACCGGTCAACCACAAGTAAACTTCTTTCTATTAATCACTGGATACTCTTATAAATGTTTTTTTTTTTGGTTTTATATAATATTTATCATATTTTGTGGAGTAAAAAAGTGATTGTTTATAATTTTTACTTAAATTTATTTTACTTTTTCTTCATTTATTCTACTCCTGCAGTGTTTTTTCTAATTTGTTTGGTTGGTCTTTGGTAGTACTTTTTTTTAAATGTCATTTTGTTTCATTTTTATATGCACAAACTAACAAGGTATCAAAACTGTTGAAAGGTTTTGTTAATGAAGTCTTACTGTTATATTATAGAATGTGATTCATACATATCGACTGATGTAACATAAATTCAAATTGAATATAATCTTGAGTTTTACAGTTAAACTTCAAAATAAAATCGGTGTTATACGAAGAACAGAATAATTTTCATGGTTAAGGGACATCTAAATAAATTTAACATGAAGGGTGCCTATCCAAGCGAAACACCATAAGAGCATAATGCGAAGAATGTTGTGCGGGTTATTTTTAGGTGCGCGCTTTCTTTATTTTTTTTTTAATGAGCAAAAAGAGGCAAAAAATTAATATACATAATACATAAAAGTGCGTTGTAGTACAGACAATACCACCTTGATCAAAAAGTTTTAGGACCGGCCACCGTGTGGCGCTGTCAGTCACCCGATTGGAATTTTTTTTTTTTTGCTAGGTTACCACATCTGTCATTGACACTTCCCTCCAAATTTGCGAAGAAAGACATTTGCGTGAAGCAATTCGCCAAAAAAGACCGGATTTGTGGGCAAACAACTCTTGGATTTTGCACCACGTTAATGCACCGTCGCACAATGTGATCCTTATCCGTGAGTTTTTGACCAAAAACAACACGAATACTATCCAGCAGCCTTCGACTTCACCTGATCTGGCTCCCTGCGACTTTTTCCTGTTCAACCGACTTAAAAAACCGCTTCGCGGAACGCGTTACAGCACCCGAAAGGATGTCATGAAAAAATCGAAGACGGCTCTGATGGACATACCGAAAATTGAGTACCAGCGGTGTTTCGAGGATTGGATCAAGCGCTGGCGTAAGTGCGTTGCAGTCGATGGAGAGTAGGGGACCATATCGATTTTGATGAATAAACTTGTATTTTCGATTTTATGAATAAAGTCCTAAAACTTTTTGATCAAGGTAGTATGGTTACTAAACCAGTATTTATTTGGTATATTTATCAAAACATTTAAGTGTAATATTCAAGAGAAAATGGATAATGTATATATTAAATGTTTTTAAAAATTAATAAAACCTCATACTATAAAAGATTTACTTTCACCATTACTGTATTGTCGCACTTGTTAGCATGCATGCTTAGCACTCAGGCGTCCCAGGTTCAATTACCAGCAGCTCTCGCACCATTTTAAACTTTGAAACATTTTTCCTCTGAATTTATTTTTATCCTAGCACTTAAATTCTTCGAGTGCTCATGGGGTAACCGTTGTTTCTAAATAGTATCAAATAAATTTCTTACTATTTTACTTTCGCGATGTTTTAAGTAGTGTTAAAATTTGCATGCTGAGGTTGTTTGAACATGTTGAATGATTGGATAACACAGGATTAACTAAACAAATCTGCAATTCGAACAACAATGGAAGCTGCAGTTAAGGAAAAAACCAACAAAGTATTTTTTTTTATTTGATTATTTTTTAAATGATAAAGAAATAAATATATTCTCTCTCCCCCATCAATTTTTATTCTCAGATACCATAGGCCTGCTGGTCGACAAAGTAGGAATTCCTGTTTCAAGTAAATTTACGCATCACACGTGTCATTTATATACTCTTGTCACTGAAAAATACATTAAAAAAGAAACAAAAACTTGATAGTTACTCGTATATAGATGAAATTTATACTTTTTTAGTTCAAAGAACAAAAAATTAAAAAAAGCAATGATAGCAACATAAACAAAAATAGTCACTCAAATATATGATGCATTCCATTTGATTGGTCCAACCTCCAAAAAAGTAAAAAAAACCTTCAAAAGGACCAATCAAATGGAATTCTGAAAGAAGATAGGGTAAGACGCAAGTGAAACCTAAGAAACTATGTAGAGGAGGCGAATAAAATATATGGTGATAGGAAAGTTTGATGTTATTTTATTTCCTTTGATTTTTCTTCGTAGCGAAACACTTAATTTTTCTCTTAAAATATTACATACTACAACCATTACAACTGGCATATAAACCAAACGAAACAAAATGACTGTTAATTTCAAACATAAATTCTCTATTCTTTTTATGCTGATTTATATTTTGTTACCAAATTCTATCTGGTTGTTTTTATTTAGTATTTGTGATGCTTGCATTATATTTATGTATTTTTGTTATTTTTCTCTTCTGTCGACTTTATTTTGCAGACACTTGTGGTGGGTAACGAAAGGGACTTTGATGAAATTGAGGCTTGGCTGAGCGCAGATGAGGTTTGTATGATTTACAAATCAAGTCGTATTGCTCGCTGAACTCTCATCTCATGTACATAACCATTATATTCAGTCTTGGCACATCTTACACATTGGACCTTTTTGACAGATATGATCATGCACATTTGTACTTCACAGGGGTGGCTCATCAATATTAGCCAGAGGGTCAGGGCCCCACCTGTTTTAGTTAACCAACTAAATAATTTGCCCACAAAAACCCTACACATGCAAGAGTATTCCATTGTATGGTCTTGTGTGATCTTCCTTTTGTCTTTCTGTGTTTTCTTTTTTTATATGATAAAATAAATTTGAAAATCAAACTTACACTTCACGTCTATGTACGAAGCGAGTAAAATACAATTATTTGGAAAAAAACTCTTATATTTTTCAACATAGTTTCCTTGGAAAGCTACACACTAGGTTCTGCGATTTTCCAATTTTTTCTCCATGTCTGAAAAATAAGTTTTGTCAAACTCTATAAAATAGCCATTTGCAGTGATGACGTCTTAATTTGATGAAATTTTCTTCCCACAAAACCAATTTTTTTATTAACCGAAATAAGTTGCACATGGAATATGGTGGATGAGGAACTAATTTCAAACCAAATGTTAGATGGCATGTTGTCCAGGTGAAAGAGCATTTTTTGTCTGCCAATCTTGGCCGTTTTTCCTTCAATTTATCTTTCAAACAGTCCAATAATGTCGCATAATAGACTTTAAACATCGCCGACTACTGTGTTGAAATGTCTTTTCGAATGCATCTTTAGTCATCAGTCAACAATCAGGGCACGCATCGCGCAGTGAGCTTTTTCAAAATCAATTTTTTGTGTTGGATATTGTGCACCCGTTAATTTGAGATGCCCACAGCCTCAGCAATCTCGGACACATGCACTCGACGGTCTTCCATTATGATACTGCGGATTTTTCCAATGATTTCTCCGTGATGAACTCAATTGGGCGTTCGAAACATGATTCATCTTGTTCTTGTGGGCAAACAACTTTTGGATTTTGCACCACGATAACGCACCGTCGGTCACTGTGGGTCAGTACTTGATTTTTTTAATATATTACCTACATTAATATTTACTATAGTGCTATACGAGAGTTGCTACTTAAGTTTTGAAATATGGCAACACCAGTGTAAGTTTTGTCATACAAGTGCTATTTGTGTTGTTTACAGTGACTTGAAAAATTCATCTCGGCCAAAAATGGAATTAAATCGTGAACATTTTCGTGTGATGATTTTCGACGTGGACTAACTCAACAAGAGTGTGCCGATCAACTCGCTTCGACTTTTGGTGATGAAGCACCATCCCGGTTTGCTGGTTTTCCGAATTCAATCATGGTCGTAGTTCGCTCCAGGACGAATTTCGTGAAGGTCGTCCAAAATCAGTTGTGCCAGAAAACATAGATGCTGTACGTGAATTGAGGCATGTTTGGGCATTAGTTCCACTTGCATACATTCGATATTGCATGAACACTTGGCCGTCAAAAAGATTTGTTCGCGTTGGATACCGCATAATTTGACAATCGCTCAAAAAAAGGCTCGTGTCGATTGGTCCAAAGAAATGTTAAAAAAATTCGATCGCGGTGCTTCAAAAGACGTCTATAAGATCGTGACAGGCGACGAATCATGGATCTATGCATATGAGCCAGAAACTAAACAGCAGTCGACTGTATGGGTCTTTCAAGACGAGCCAAATCCAACAAAAGTTGTTCGCGCACGAAGCACTTTGAAGCAAATGGTGGCTTGTTTCTTCGGTATAAATGGTCATGTCGCAACAGTGCCTTTAGTGGAACGTCGTACGGTCAATTCTGAATGGTACACCACCATTTGTTTGCTAGAAGTGTTCGGAGAAATGAGGAAAACCAACCGCCGAAGACAGATCATTCTCCACCATGACAATGCGAGCTCTCACACATCGGCTCAAACAAGTGAATTTTTGAGCACTCAAAACATCGAACTGATGGGCCATCCACCGTACAACCCTGATTTGGCACCCAATGACTTCTTTTTATTCCCGAACATCAAAAATAAATTGCGAGGTCAACGTTTTTTGATGCCTTAAGAAGCGGTTGATGCATTAAAAACGCATGTTTTGAAGTTACCTTATTCGGAGTGGAAAAAGTGCTTCGAAAATAGGTTCAAACGCATGCAAAAGTGTATTGATCTTCATGGAGAGTATTTTGAAAAACAGTAAAGCCATTTTCGATGATAAATATTTGTTTTTACTTGTCTGTCTCAAAACTTAAGTAGCAACCCTCGTATATACATAATATTTAATGTTAAAGAATAACTGTAGAGTCAACAAAGATAATTGTTTAGAGAACAGCAAAGTTGGATACCCACGATCCCTATTTTCATCTGTCAAAATGGCCCAATGCATGTATCCGAACCAAATCTTCATAACTTCAGTAACAACACATCACATGATTTTCTAAAATCAAAGAATTTTAACTCGTTTAATACGAATTTTATTTACTCACAAATAATGTCTGATTTTTTTATGCACGTTTTATTGTAAAAATAATACATTACTTATTTAGTTATTGATAATTAAATATTAAAAAAAAATTGCATCTTTAATCATTATTTTTTTATTATATTTGATTATCAAATAAAATTTAATTTGTTTTGTTATCATTCAAATGTTCAATGAGTCAAATTTATATTTGAAAAATTTTAACTTCCAATTAAATAATTGTTAAATGTACTCCACTGTATTTGCCGATAAATCAATAGCTTAGTCTTCAGAACTGATTATGCACAGTGGTGGGCTAATGCTCATTCAATGTATCCAAGTGAAACTTGGACCTTGTCAATGAGTGGCTTATTAAATGCTGTACTCGTAGAAATGCGTGGCATGTGAAGAATATCTCTGTAGCCTAGTTAGTAAGATACCTGTCTACAACTCGGGGGTTGCAGGTTCAATTCCCATTAGTACGTACGTACATACATATCATATTGTGTCCCTTGTGGGATAGGCAGATAGAATAGATGTCCAAACTTTTCTATTCAACCACACAACTTTCGCCTCCTCCACACTTAGTGGCTAAGAGAGTAGTAAATATTTTTTAAGTTTATTTTATGAATTGATAATTAGTTATTCATAATTAATTTAGTTTAATCAACAATTATAATATAATGAATGAGTACTCAATTATTTTTTATGAACCATATAGCATCTTAATCAAAAGTCACTATTATATCCATGTTTATCCCAACCGACTACTGGATTCCTGGATCTCGATGAAAACCGCAAGGTGTCCTTATAATTTTTCTTATGTGATATGAAAACTTAATTTTATAATTTGCTTTTTCCCTTATAATTTTCTCCTTATTAAGTATGCTGATGATATTATTTACTAAAGTAATGTTAATAGAAAAGTGTAAAAGGAAAATTAAATGCGACATATGGGTGAAAAATGAAAAATTGGAGCAAATTGAGAAATTCTACTGTTTGGGTAATATTTTCTCAGATGATGAAAGAGTTAAGAGGGATATTGAACAGCCTGTTGCGTTAGGAAAGAAAGTAAATGAGATACTAAAAAATGTATACTCGAACCGAACAGTATCAAAATTTGCTAAGATTATAGTCCACAATAGTATTTTGGTGCCAACTTTGATGTATGGGAATGAATCATGGATGTGGGAAAAGACTAAGAGGAGCTGAATAAATACTGTAGAGATACGTGCATTGAGAAGATTACGGATTACGGAAGTGATACGGATGAATGTGAACTTAAGACTGATGTGTTAAGTAAGATGAAGATCAAGGGAAGTATGGTTGGATCATATGTTGGTAGAAAGTCAAAGAAATTGTAGAGGTTGTATGAGAAGGTGTATGGATGTGTGTCGAGTTTGGGAAGTATGGTACTCTGTCATCTCTGCCTACCCAACAGGGAAATGGCACTGTGGTATATATATTATTTATTTTCTTTATATGTATAATATAATATTAACATACATTATAAACCTCAAATTGCACCAATTTCACAAATTTATTCAAATCTTAATAAACAATATAAAAATAATAATAAAATGGTCATATGAAGCCCTCTTTAGAAAATTTTACCAATTCAAATATTTTAATTTTTTAGGTTGTACGCTTTTTATTTTGGAAATATGCTAGGCTAGAATTTCAAAAAGAAATGTATCACAAATTTAAGACAAACCCAAACTGATAACTCGACCTTAACACTAAATACTAAATTTTTACTGAAGTGTATAAAAGTAAAACTTCATACAAATATGTCATAGCTTCCTTAAATAAGAGAGTCATGTGGTTTCATTATGTCATTTTAAAGTTTGATATGTGTGGAATTCGACTCTGAAGACAAATTCAGGCTAGAAATTAGCTCTTCATATTAAGGTTTAGCTATGAATTCGAGTCACAGTCTACTAGATTGCACCATGTATTAATGCTTTGAAGACAATATTGCCTTTTGTGAAAGATTTCAGCTGTGTAAATTTTTAATTTTCTTTCTGAAACATTTCATTCATTAACTCTTTTAATCCCAGAATATTTTGGCAAAAAAGCAGTAGTTTATATTATATTTTTATCTCAGTTAATATTTAGTTTTAAATGCATTATTTTAAAAGTGAATGATTCTCAAAGCTACAAAAAATATATATTCAACATAAAAGCTTTTATGAAAACTTTGAGGCCGATGATCGGCCCGTGAGATTAAAAGGGTTCAAGTTTATTTTTGTAAATATGCACTCCATTTACTGATAGCTTCAATTCAATTTGTTAGCTCGTTGAGTGCTGAAAACCTCTAAAGGTGTTCATATAAACTTTTGCTGGGTGCTCAAAATTCCCATCACTGTTTTATTATAAATTTGTTTGAATGGATTCAACATCCATGAGCCCGAAGTGGCCTAACAGTACTGATAAGGTGTATAAAGGTATATGACAATGAATTATACCTGCTCTCATATTTTTATTATTTTTTAATTTTAAATACGAGGAAACTTTATTAGCACTGTCATAATTTTAAAAGATATTATTCAGCAGTCAATGTGTTAATGTGTGTGATACATGCAACAATAAGGAATATTATAAAACATAAATTAATACTCGTATATGTGTTACAAAAACAATAATGATCACTTGTCTTTACCCAGACTTGATTTCTGTTTTTTTTTTCAAAAAGTGAGCATGGCCTTGTTTCTATTTTTGAGAAATGAATACTCATAATAATTGATATAATAAATTATTGGTCCGAAAGTATAACAACTAGAAAATACACTAGTCTATTGCATATTCGTGCTTAGTCTAATGTTTTTCACAGTTCCATTAAAAGATAATCTGTTCCTTATGGTAGAAAGAAATTAAATTATTCGAATCATCTGGTAAATAAAATCACACAAATATAAGATTTTACTTACCAATTTTTTTTTAATAACTATATACCTACTTTCATATATGAATCTGGTTAATTTTCATTGAATTATTTTTGTCTAGATAGTTGCTCTATTTCATTTTTTAATGAAAGTCCAAATACTTAAAATGTGGGGTTATAAAAAATTTACATTACCCAATTTTATAATGTTTTGTATGTTATCAGTTTATCATTAGTTATGCTTAAATGAAAGAAATAAATCTTTTTTACGAATGATTTTGATAATTAATATAAATTGATGAGATGTTAAGAGTCAATTTTGGTAAAATTTTCATTGTAAATTCCATTAATACAATGTTACGGCTAGAGTTTAGAGCTCCTTTACCGAAGTCTTTGTCAGGAAAATGAAACATAAATTTTTATGCATGATCTATTTAACCTAAGGATCATGTGAAAGATACGTAGTGAAGGTGTCTCGAGTGGAGATATTGAAAGAAATGATTATGTGTTTTAGAATGCATTGACTGTTGATATAGTTTAATTGACAAAGTACACCCATCCCTCGATTTATGCAGTAGATATATTCTAAAAATAATCTCCTAAATCGAAATCATGCAAATGAAGGCAAGGAGCTTTCAAGATACATTCCAGAATATCGAAATTCACTTAAATTGAGGCACAGAACTCATATAAATGTAGAATAACGGTACCAAAAAACTTGTAGATAAATCTACCACCTTAAGATAAATCTACCATCAGCTAATAAGAATCAAAGAAAGTAAAAATAAAACTTTTTTTTTTTAAATGAATGTGAAAATAAAATAAAGTGAAAAAATTTAGTGGCTGACAACTATTGCAATGTCAAGCTATTTATTATGTCACTAGTTTGCCTCTGCACCAACCTGATCTTCAGTGGTGAGCACAATTATGGTGACGAGTGCGCACTCGTCCAGATATATAATATACTAAACAAAATTCAAAGGGAGAAAAATGTTCATATTGATTTCATAGTTAAGGTGATAGATTGTGGGATCGATGTACGAGGCATATCCAGAAAGTAAGTGTACTGAATTTTTGTAGGTTACAATTTTTTTTATTTAAACAAAAAAATTACGTGGTTACCGTAGTACATATGTAAGCTATTTTTCGACATAGTCGCCATTCCTCTCAATGCAGGTGGTGAAGCAGGGTGTCAACTTTTTGATGCCTTCCTCGAAGTAGTTTCCCGCCAACCCCTCCGTCTACTTCTCCACCTCCTCCTTTAGCTCCTCGTCGGTTGAAAACCTTTTTCCACCCATGTACAGCTTCAGGGAGGTAAAGAGATAGTAATCTGAAGGTGCTAGGTCAGGGGAATGCGCGGGATGGTTCAGGACATCCCATTTAAACGAGGCGAGCAGTTCCTTCGTGGCGTTGGCCGTGTGTGGTCTGGCATTGTCATGCAGCAGGCAGGCTCCCTTTGTCAGCATGCCTCTCCTCTTGTTCTGAATCACCCTCCGCAATTTTTTTACGGTCTCACAGTATCTTGCAGAGTTGATGATCTCCCCTTGAAACATATATTCAATTAAAATTATGCCTTGACAGTCCCAAAACGCGGATGCTATGATTTTCTTGGCTGAAATTGTGGTTTTAAACTTTTTGGCGGAGGGTGAAGAGGTGTGACGCCACTATTGAGACTGCCTTTTGGTTTCAGGCGTGTAGTGTGCAACCCAAGTTTCATCTCCAGTAATGATGGAGTGGAGAAATTCATCTCCATGGAGTTTGCAGCGCCTCAAACACTCTTGCCTTTTTACAAAATTTCGCACTTGGCGGGAGATTGGGCTGACATTTTTCACTAAACGTGTTGTCGCGTCGACACTTCTCAACGTTCTGACCTCGAACCGGTCTCGTTCCGAAGGGGAAGGGTCAGGCTACACGGAAGTGTAGCCAACATGTCGAAAATAAAATCCATCCGGTCGTGAGAGCCTCAGTACACTTACTTTCTGGATACACCTCGTATATTTTATCATGATTATCAACATTGACTCTTTTTACATCCCAACTACCTCTACTATAGTTAAGGTGATAGATTGTGGGATCGATGTATATTTTATCATGATTATTTACACTGACTCTTTTTACATCCCAACTACCTCTGCTTGTTTTATCAGATTACTATTTTGAAGTATTAATGTCATAAATTTTGTGTTTATATTTTACTTTATAGACCTTATTCTATAATGATATTAAAGAATTTTTTAGAATATATTTACAATAATATTGCATTCATGAATATGCTTATGAGCCAGTGTTTTGAAACAAA
This sequence comes from Odontocerum albicorne, assembly GCA_949825065.1. Classification (NCBI taxonomy): domain Eukaryota; kingdom Metazoa; phylum Arthropoda; class Insecta; order Trichoptera; family Odontoceridae; genus Odontocerum; species Odontocerum albicorne. Next base: position 13,651,583 of record OX463845.1, read on the forward strand.
TCTATAAATTTTATTTGTTATTTTATTACACCTTTTTAGTAACAATAAATTTATAACAATAACACAGTTTGGCATTGCAATTTTAATGTTTATTTTTATGATTGCATAGTTTTAAAAGCATTTTGTATAATAGAATCTAAATATATTTCAAGGTTTAGCAATATAAATATTAGTTATTGATAACCTAAATTATCAACATTTTTTTATTTGAAAAATAAAAAAAAAACTCAAACCTCATTACTCAAAGGATATAATTTTCTTTCAATTTCAACAAGATTTGACTTAATCACTAATTGAATAATAATGAATAACGAATGTTCTGTTCTCTAAGCTATTGAATTGATACTGGTAATAATGGCTCTGATGTTCGGACATATGTATGAGTATGTATATCTAGATTATTGTGATATGAATATAATCCGATAGTGCTGGTCAAGAAAAACCCCAAGGCATCACTTTTCAATTTTATTAGTGCAATATAATGAAAATTATTACTTATTTTGAAATTTCATGGCATTTAACTTGTGCATGTATATGATATCATTTAAATCAGGACTGGCCAACCCACGGCCTGCGGCGCCCTTATGTGCAGACCGCGGTCAAATATGATGAATTAGGTTTTTATTACCATACAAATATATTTACAAATTAATAACTTAGAATTCTAGGTCATCACATTACCATGCAAATACATTTTGTTGTTGGTTCAATACATGTTTTCTCTTCATGTCTAGTTGTAGTATCATTTTTTTTAACTCAAATTTACACTGATTGAACACTCTGTGTACCTCTGAATCCAAATCAATCACTTACAAAAAAAAATAAGTGCGAATTTTGTTGTAAAGTCAGATATCGAAAAAAATATTGGAACAAAATTTACAATTCATGTGCGGCCCTTGGAAAATTTTAGGCCGTCAATGCGGCCCGTGGAGCAATTTGGGTTGGTCAAGCCTGGTTTAAATAATAAAGTAAGATATAAGAAGCCTGGGCATTGAAAGAGTGATAAGAACAAAATAAAAAATACGTGCCTTGCGTATAATATCTGGATAAGCGTAACGTGGAAGATAAAAGATAACTGTTTGTTGGATATGATGTTATAAGTATAATTAAGAAAGAAATCTTGAAATGTATAATCACATTGTGAAAATGAGTTGGGGAAGACTTACACAATGAATACGAGTATGTATGTTTGAAATGAATGGAGAGCGAAAAAAAGATGTACCAAGGTAAGAATTGAAGGAGTTAGAGAAATTTTAAATGAGAAAAAGGTTAGAAGTATGAGAAACAGAGGAGCATGTTGGATGAGATATATAGATGTGAATGAGGCAAGAGCTGTGTGAATGGGTAGAAAGTCACCAAGATCTTTATATTCATAATATGTTTTCAATGTTGAAACTTTTATTAGTTTGCTCACTTAATTATCATTATATTTACTTTATTGTATTTTTCACAAAAAATTATTTATGTCTAAAAAGCAGTCAATATATTTTTAATACCCTTCAACATACCTATAGTATAAATTGATAAGATATTTTACATCATATTTATATTCTCACAATAAACAGTAAAATCATCTATCTTTTCTTTTATGAGCATTTATCCCAAAATGTCGTTTTAATCACACATGTTTTAATTCTTCTTGCCTCAAATAAAATTTGAATAATTTTAATTGTAAGCAGGCTTCCGGTCTCGCTGCCGAGCCTCAGGAGAGTGTCACGAGCAGTGACTTCGACAAATTCCTCGAAGAGAGAGCGGCGGCCGCAGAGGGTGTCCCCGCAGCTTCCTCCACACAACCGAGCGTGCGTCAGCGCCAGCCCAAGAAAGAAGACGAGGGGATGTTTGCCCTCTGATTGCATTCACTCACTACTATTTATGGAGTTTGTTAGATATTACCTTTACTGTGCTGAAGAGAGGTTTGAATAGTTATCTACAGAGAATCCCAATTAAGATTTTTCCATCTAAAAAGTTATTCAATTCTTGAAAATATTACCTACAATTTGTGATTTTCCACCTAAGAAATTGGAAATGAAACAATCAAATAATAGCTAGCATGAAGCACCAAAAGTTTCTAATTTTAAATATGGATAGCTCTTGATAATATTGCACTCAAGTTACCTTCTTGTTTCTGAACTGCTATGATTTTATTATAACCATATTCTAGTTTAATTGGAACTTAAGTTTGCTCATGAAAGTCAGGATTAAATTTATTACTACATCTTAAGAAAATGGTCGTTAGAGAAAAATCTTAAAGGGGTTTCTCGAAACCTTTATTGTGCTGAAAAGAGAGGTTCGAATAGTTTTCTATTCTCTTTGTCTGTTTGTGGTATGTTAAACTTTGTCTGGTTGAGTTTGTCCAAGTTTTGGAAATGTTGAGGTTCCCAAAATCTGATGATGCTGTTTGAATGTGGAATCAAAAATTAAAATAGTATTAAGAGTATTTTTCTGGCTTGTATAAGTGTATTTGGTTTTAAATACAGTCAATAACACTATGACTCATTTTCATAGTTTTTTCTCTGGGAAAATGCTTTCAGATCAGTTTTTGTCAATAGTTTTGCTGAGATAAATTTTAATTTTATATTCAATCATTTAGGGTTGCCTACCGCTGTCTTGCTTGTTTTTTCATTAAATTGATTTAATATGTTTTTTTTGTGATTACTTTTAATTTTTACAATTTTTACATGGCTTTTAATGTTTCTGTATACTACACAATACATCCTTTCCAAACCTTTGTTTACGTTAATTTTACCCGTGTTTCTTAATAACAAATCCCAAAAATGGGCAACTCTAATTCCAAGACAAGCAACAAAATTATCTCTTTTAAAAAATATTAATTTTTAGTTAGGGATATAGTTAATTCACATTTTATAAATCATTCCAAAAATGTAAAGGGTCTCTTTATTGAGAATTGAGCGGTTTTTTTAATTCTTGAATAAAACGCAATTTGCTTTGATTTCAAAAAACTTTTTATTGGTCATTGAAGTATAATGTATGACATTTAAACACAAAAAAACAATATACACCAAATGTCCACCTCTTGCAGCTCCACAGATGTCCACTCTTTTGTCAAAATTTTCTATAACATTTTGGCATAATTACGGTTCTAACTCACTAATAACGCGAATAATTTCGTCCTTCAGCTCAGGAATTGATTGGGGGTCATTCTTATAGATCTGGATTTTCACGTAACCCCAGAGAAAATAGTCCAACGGTGTCAGATCACATGATCTGTCTGGCCAATTAACATCACCGTTTCCGGAGATTACAATACAAAAAATAATTCCAACAATTTGAACGCGGTGTTGTATTGTATACGACTCCATTTTTATAAATGTCATACATTACACTTCTCAAATGTCACAAGACCCAGGCAAGTTCGCGATGCCATCTGTGTTTTATCCAAGAATTAAAAAAACCGCTCAATTCGAAAGACCCTTTATATGCACCTAATATTTTTATGTGCATTTGTTTTAAATACCTTATTTAAATATTACTAATCTACAATGCTATAACAAGTCGTTAATGTACTACTTTAATAAAACACTATAGGAAAAGTAAATGCCCTAAGCTTTAACAAATTGTAGAAGCTCTCATCATCTCTTTCACATTTTAGAATTTCTGTTTCAATATCTTTTGTACGTTTTTGGTAAACTGAATTTACCTAGAAGAAATGAGTGTTTTGAGATTTCCACCAAATTTGAACAAGATGCACTAACTTAGAAATTTAAAAATAATAAGGCTGTATTCTCTATAACCTGCCAGTAGTCATGGAAATTAAATCTCCTTGCCATCGGAACTTTGTGTGTCAAAAATGTGTGCTTGCAGAATGTAACAGCATGCACACGAAAATACATGCACAGGCGTCTTCCATCCACAGGATGACTGACAATCATACTCACGAGGGATAGAGCCTGTCTGTATCTAGATTTCAAAATGAACATGTCATTTTTCATATTAAAATGTGTTTCAAAGAATTTTTTTATTTATGAAACATTTGTGTATTATAAGGAAGAGTTAAAACGATTTAATAATTGAATTTAATTATGTTAAATGTACTTCACATAATCTGTAGATGAATTCATATGATTTTCTTACAAAATACTTAATAAGATTTGTGTCCTTAAAATTAGCAGATTTTTATAAAACTCTTAAATTACTCAATTACACAAAGTGCTTTTATTAATGTTGTGCATCGAATATTGGAATGCCATTTCATAATAATGGGAAATATTGGAATACCATTTCATAATAATGGGAAATAAAAATCTGAAGTACAAATTTACTTATTGAAAACTACCGCAGTGGCTTATAACAAATAATACCTCATTTGTATTATTGCAGTATACAAACATTTTTATACTATGTTCATCACTACACTACAATACTCCTTTTTCAATTCAAGTTTTTTCTTACAGTCCTGATTTTAAATGAGTATTTTGGATTTGTGATAAAATATATATTAAAATTTGCCTTTATACAATTTTAATTCCAACTTGGACAGACCTTATATAACTGTAACATTAAACCAGTACTGGAGTTAAAAATATTTTGACTTGAAAAATGTGATTTTTAGGTATAAGTTTAAAAATCATTCTTTGACATTTTATTTTAAATTCTGAATATCCTTAATCTTACTACCATTCATATATTCATGAAAGTATAAAATACAGTGTTTGTTAAGTAAAATGCTACAAGTAACGCACTTCTACAAGTAGCTGTAAAATAGCATTATTACTACTTTTTACTTAGCTGCTTGTGTAGCATGCTACTTTAGATTGAAAATTAGCTGTAACAGTGCTATTTTTTAAGTAGCTAACAACACTGATGAAACATCATGTTTCTTTTCCTGGAGGTTGTATATTGCCAACCTCTATGGCCTAATTGACAAGATCGCTTGTCTTCTAACCCGGGAGTTTCGGGTTCAGGTCAAGGAAAAATTAAATAATTAAAAAAATTCACATCAAACCAGACTGTAGTTGTCACAAAACAACATTTATACTTCATATATTGTTTGGTCAAATAATTTTCTATTTACATGTATGAAAAGCCAGCTACCTCTACACTAATTAGAGCTCACACACTGTTATGAACAACATCAAACTGTGAAATTGGTAGGAAAGGTGATTTGGAGTTATACGGACTTTCATCTTAATTACCACTTTTTTTGCTCTAAATCTTACTGAAGCTACTAGAACAGTAAACAATCTTGGCTCCCTTTTTACAAAATGCAGTGGTTTGATTGTGTAAAAATGAGTAAAATGGTTGTCACTTGCCTGCCTCATTAACTCCAGGACCGGTAATATATTATAGATTTTTTCTAAGTACAATTATATTGTAAAGTGTATACTTAAAATTAAGATTTGAGTTATGCTAAAAATATAAACAACAAATGAAAGAAATTATTTCTTATGAATTCCATTGAAAAGCTAGAGAATTCTAGTGTCGTAGTATGTTTATAAGAAGCATTAAAATGTCAATAAATCATAGAAATTATTGAGAATTGAAAGATAAGTAAAAAAATTAGATAAACACACAACAGGTCAATAACATATTGTATGCTACACCTCAATTTATCAATATGTTTCCGTACATTTGGATTATTGTAAATGTTCTATTAAATTGGTATGTTCTTTGGTTAGATTCTTTAAAACTTGTAACTTGTTGTAAACTTGTATTGATTCTTCAGTATTATTGTGAGATAAATAATAATTAAAATTGGCTCCCCAAAGTAATAATACTTTGTAAAAAGCATGTTTATTATTTTACAAATATTTTTTTTAATGAAAATTGGGTTAAATCAATTTTATCAGATTTATATGAAATGAAAACAAACATTTAAAATCTTATGAATCTTTTATAAATTGAAATCTCAATGAAATCATTTTTTTATTTTTGGATACTAATAATTTTTAAAACTTAAAAAATAATGTTTCTTTGTTTTGTTGTATATTTTTGCAAAATGAACTGTAATTCTATTTGCTTTAAGAAAATGATTTGTTACCAATGTAAATTTAATTATTTATTTTTTTATAAGATTTATAAATTTATCTTGACAAATTGTTTAATTTGTAATATTTATGAAGAGAAACTTATATTTCCAAACCTGATATGAAATTATTGTATTAAAATTTAATATGTATATTTTAAAATTTTCATTGCTACATACATTTATATACATATTCTGATAAGGGGTGGGGGGGTATGAAATGTTTTAAAATTATTTCTAATATTTGTTGGATGTGAACATTTATTCCCATGTAACTTATTATCAACTTGTTGTGAAGCAATTAAAAGACAATTTCCATTCATCAAGTAATAAAAATATAACCAGTTTCTGAATCAAAAAAAGATTAAACTAAAAACCTGTGTAGAATGAGTTCAATGTGCTCTTCTACTTATAAATATAAAGTGTGTGTCATTTCAAATATACACACATGCAATAAAAAGTTGAGATAAAAAAATAATACTGCTATTAGTGTGAAAAGGGAATGTATTCCAAATTAAAATAAAATAAGATTATTAGAAATAGTGTCTTCGGATACAACAGCCTGCAATCACCGCAATAAGGGGTGTGGTGTTAGAGATAGCTGGGTCACACGTACTGAGGATACCACCTGGTAAAGGACTCGACAAATTTGATGTGTATCATACACCAATGTTACAATAGTTTTATGGTCTGGGCCTAACGTTGAGAATGTGGACTGCTGAGCTGTGCATTGATATGGATGGAGGTGTTTTATGGCATCACTATGTTTCTGATAGAACGTATAGGTAATGATGATTCATTTAAGCATAGTTTATAACATATTGTAAACCGATATCAAGATCAAATCAAGGCAACGATCCATAATACTCTTGTATGAGACTCTTCAGTGCTAAGAACCATAAAGAAACGAGAAAACTTTTAAGTATACCTAACTTCTGTAATGCTGCAGACTAGGATTTCTCATATTGAACACTTTTTTCCCGGAATGAAATCGGCCTTCCCACAGTATTTCTCGGGATCCTGGGATATAATAAATTATGCCAAGGGAGTGATACTCGTTTAAAATACAACTCAAAGTCATATAATACATTTTAGTTATATAATCATTAGGGAAAGAAACCCTACTGCAGACCATCAAGATCTAAGATTAACTTCACAATCCAGGCACCCTTACCCTTATCCGAGTATAAGTACGCCAGTCAAGAACATTCAAATGTGCCACGTCATTCCTCACATTATCCTACTTCCTGTCCTTGGGGCTTTCTTCCTTCTGGTAAACCCTCATTTAAATAAATATACATAATATAATTTTTTTTATTATTTATTTGCTTGCTCTTACAGGAATCAAATATTCCTAGAATTTACAGCAACTGATGTCTCGAGTAATTTGAAAATTAAAACTGATGTTTTTTAGCCAATTGATCACACCCCACTGACTTATGAATTTTCTCCGACTTATGAATTTTTTCTTTCAATGTCAGAAGGCACATGAAAGAAAATATTACCTGCCTAGCAAAAAATCTAAATATATTGATGGTTCTCAATATATTTCGAGATATGTCATATGTCTTAGCCTTCCTCTTCAAATCAGACTATGCTAGTCTGGATTGCTTAGGCTTACCATTCCATCAGACACAATCTGATATTTATGATTTTTGTCTACAAATCAGAACTCCGTAAATAACTTGTCGTTATTTTACACTTCAAAAAATATATCTTGATTAAAATTTTAAATTGAAAAATAGAGTTCTTATAAAATGGTTTTCTTTTTCAGAGTTATAAGATCTTTGAATTACTGCCCTCCGTGACCCAATGGTAAACTGGAGGTTTCAGGTTTGATTTGGAATGTTGACCAAATAATAAAATAAGATCCCTGACTTTTATAACAAAAAGTCTTTTAAAAACTTTCTTGTTATAAGAAATTGACATACCTCTCTTGATTGAACTGTACACAGGGTAAGTGTACTATAATTTTATTTTTAATTTAGTCTCTTATGAATCATGATGTATCTAATAACATTTTGAAAAAAAGACAATGAAAATAAATATCAACTAAAACTGAGGCAATGTTAACAAACGGAACTTCCATACTTATCAATAAGGCTTTGCAATCAGTATGATCTAAATCATAATTTATAGTAAAAAACAGATTAATTTGTTAGAAAATCAAGGAGGGGAATTTATTTAATAGTTTTATTTTCATCGTAAATAGAATATGTATTCATAAAATTAATTATGAAATGTATATAGTTATAAGTTCATATATAACATCACATATTTTGACCCTCTCGTTGCCATGTTCTAAATATATAAAAATTATGTAAAAATATAAAAAATGGTATTGGAAAGGTTAAAATAAATTGAAATGTATTTATTCCATTTTGTTGGTAATTTTATTTATTTAACATTTTAGTTTAAAGTAAAGCATGTAAAAATATTTAGTCTAGTAACAATCTCTTAGGAAGTCTTATCATTTTTACATCAGACGATACAAAAAGCTTTCTTGAGATATGTGTGAATTTATTTCATTAAACCATTTAAAAAAATGTAATTTTGGTATTATTGAATAGATGGTTCTATAAAAAAATATATATATATGTATATATATATATACATACATACATACATACATACATACATACATATACATATATATATATATATATATATATATATATATATATATATATATATATATATATATATATATATATATATATATATATATATATATATATATATATATATATATATATATATATATATATATATATATATATATATATATATATATATATATATATATATATATATAGGCCTCTGCGATATTGCGATCAGATACTGCGACCAGATATTGCGATCATTGCATTTTTTGCTAAACAAATTACACTAGGGGAAAGAAACAAAAATTACTATTCATAAATCTTTATGCTAATTCATTCAAAATTAAACTACTCTTTTAAATTACTATTTATGTTCAATAACTATTTAATGGTGTATGTAAATTCAATTGAACACTGTGCAACTTTTATCCAGGATATTTTTTTACGCATCATTATATATGTTTTAATTTATTATTATTATATAAATATTTATTATTTGCAGAAACAATATCAAAAATCACTTCCATATGAATACATAGGAAATGACAAACAGGAATGTGGTATAGCAACAAAGAATATTTTATTGGTTATAACAATTTGCTGTTTTGTCATTGTCGAAGCACAATCAATTTAATTAATATGACATGAACAACTTCACTATAATTTAGCTCCATAGATATCCATCATTTTCCAAAATGTCATTAATTCTGGTTGTTAATCTGCATTTCATTAAATTAAAAAAAATGTGTATATTTATAATTGCAGTTGGCAATTTCTGGACCAATTATTCACAGTCTTGTTTGTTTCAGCCACACATTAATATGTTAAGTCTAATTTGAGGTTTAATTCTAGAAGTTAACCACAAAATAAATATTTGGAAAGTCATTATCACCTTATTTATCATATTAAATTAAACCATTGGCCTGGATTCCGTTTAATTGTAGTGATACCGTGAATATATCCACATTAACTTCACTCCGATCAAGGATCATACAATCGTTAGATTGTAGTTAAGTTTATGATCCTGAGGCAGAGCTTGTGACCAGTACTCAGTATGACCACAGTTAAGTGTTCTAAATTAAAACACTTAAAAGCTTTTATTGTACCTAGCTAAATAGCTCATGAGAATAAATTGAATTATTTTTTATTTTTTCACCCTAGTTCTTTAACTATTTAGTTGTGATATTTTATTAAAATATATTTATTTATGTGTTAAGAAATTAAATCACAATATTTCTATTCGTTATAATGAAAGCACCATTTAAAATAATGTTGAATGCAAGTAATGAATGTTTTTTTTATGATTTAGTAAATGTTTTTTCACAACATGTAATAGATACACAACTTGTATAGAATTGCGAATAACTTTTATAAGTTGCAATTCTGTACAAATTGTACATTAAATTTGATGAAATAGTTCGATTTAATTATATATCTGAAGTAAGATCTGAATGACTTGATAGTATAAAGGGAGATCTCAAGATTGTTAGTATTTTTAAAACTTTTAAGAAAAAATTACACAAATATTGTTCTAAAATATATAAATTTATTCACTATATGTTCAATTATATTAAAATGAGCATGATTTGAAAGGTCTTATTTGAGTAAGTTGAATAAAAGCTACGGCAGTTATAAAATAAGATTGTTAAACTGTAAAGTTAAATTTATCTTTTGTTTCGTAGTAAGAGAACAATAACACGAGTTTAAAAATTATTTATTTTACATGGCCCATAATTGTGATTTTAAAACTATCCCAAAATATGTTAAAAATAAGACTTAGATTTGTATTTGTAAAAAAAAAACAAATACAAAAAGTTCTACAATGTTTTTTTTATATATGTTTGGTTTTATCACACTCTAAATTCAATGAAAGCAATGAATAAAACAAAAACTTTTTATATATTCGTATAGGGGGGAAAATCTAGTTGTTCTATTTTTCGGTCATCTAGTTTATCCTATACATAATATTGATTAAAAATAGTGTGCAAAAATCAATTACAAAAGCAATTTTCAAATGTATTATCACTGTGGAGCATGAAGTGACATTTAAATTAGAATTTGATGGAATGTTTGAAACAAGGATCAGCCACCATTAATATCGATTGTTAACGAATTTTAATTTATCTTCAATTCTATTGATCTTATCCTACTTTATTCTTAATGACATGTTTTAAAAACAGTAATAACATTCTTTTTTTAGTATTTCAATTGATCTTATCATTTTTTTATTCTTAATGACATGTTTTTAAAACATAGTGTTAAAATCCTTTTTTTACTATTTAAAATGATCTTGAATACTAATAATAGCAAAAATAATAAACTCGGAAACAATATCAAATGTAAAATGTAAAAACTCTAAAAAAGTTTGAACAAAGTACAATAGTAAAAAAAACTCAGTCAAAATCTTGAAGTTCCTGTATTAGAAAACAAAAAAACTTCAGAGTGGAATGAGCCCTGAATTTTGAAAAATAATTTAATCAATCTTTAACACTAAACCTACCATGACAGGTCAATTAACCCTTTTTAAACTTTCTGGCAAAATGTAAATTTTTATTGAATTCCGAAAGTGAAAATGATGTAGAGGACCAATGTATCGAAACTGCGCCTGATGGGACAGTTTAGCAAGAAATAGAAGAAGGTTCTACACCTGGACGAGCATTCATAATATTTTTAGCAAGGTTGCGGGTCAGACAGGATATGCCAATGAAATATTATCAAAGGGAAAGTAAAAACTGCATTTTCTTTGCTCATTGACAACTGTGGAATGGAATACATAAGATGCACAGAAGCAGAGGCATTTCGAGTCTTAGGAACCAAATGCAATCTGACTACTGCAAAATTCAATGCATTTATTGCTCTTCTATATGCACGTGGTGCATATGAGACAAAAACATTGAAGATTTCATATCTACGGAACAAGAAATGGGGTCCCGATTTTATTTCAAAAACTAGCAGGAATAGTTTTAGCGAAATTATGCGGTTTATCCGGTTCGATAAAAGAAGTCAACGAAGCCACCGTTTACAAACTGATAAATTTGCTCTAATCTCTGAAGTATGGTACAAATTCATAGAAAATAACCAAAATTGTCAAAATTAATATATGTAGCACAAAAATCTGTTTTGAATGCAAAAAATATGTGTGTGGGAAATGTGCCTTCCAGAACCCAATAATTTGCAAAATATGCGCTGAACATGAATAAGGTTTGCATAATATTTATTTCTAAATTCAGAAATAAATGGAAAAATATTTTATTTTTTGTTCTTATTTTTGTTTTTTTTTTTTAATTGGATAAATAAACAAATTGGAATCGTTATTCGAAAAAAAATGCATTCACACACTAAATTGTACTAAATGGTATATTTTCCGCTTTACATCGTAAAATATGACTTTTTTAAGTTGGGTAATTTGACCCCCTGTGTAAAAAATAGGTATACATGAAGTATCGGTAGGTTTAGTGTTAAACAACCACTTTTTCAATCTTAAACAAGCTATTATTTCTGTCAAGTTTGTCAAATCCTAGATTAAATATAACATTTTGAGTCATTTTAATTAGTCTATCATTTCTGATATAAAATAGTTCATACTTGACAATATTTTGTTTGATATCGTACATGATAAATGAAATACTTGGGAATGTAATTTTATTTCAAATGTCCGCTTCTTGCCCTCCAGTACATATATTATTTTTCAATACAATGGCATTAACACATTCAGTCCATACAAACATATGCCCAGTGCACACGACACGCCAGGCATATTCTTTTGATAATATGCTTGTGTCTGCGAAATGTTTATTAATGTAAATAAACTGAGTTTTCTGGTTGTATATGAACTGATGTCATTGTGAAGAATGTAAACTACTAATGTAATAACTGATATATTTACTTGCCATTTAAACTGCGTAAGATTTCATCAACTGTTATATTTACGCTTAGATTTCTGCAAACAAACTTAGCAAACACGCTGACTGTTTGTTTCTATGTTGCCTCTATATTTTTTTTCTGCTGTAAACATATTAATATTTGTTATACTTATATTAAAGTAACCTCTATTGTAATCTTTGTACTTATATGCCAAAAAATAAATATTTGTATTAAATACAGTGAGACTTTTTATTTCATATTTTCTCCTTGTTTTACTATCGAACTATTATCTCGGAGCATGAATTTCTCGCAAGTTGATCAAGCAAATATGCCCATTATTGTTAATATATCATTCAGATATTGAGCTCTACTGCATGGAGATATATAAGGTAAACTAAAACCTGGTGAAAGTGAAGTTAACATAATCTCGCATTGATATTATAGCGATCATCATCTGTGGTTTTGCTTGTTGATTTTAAATACTGTAGTTTTGATATTGTTAGAAAATATATCTGTTCACCTTATCCAACCAAATCATGTGATAAAACTGCCCTATGTACACAATGCACGCTCTAACTGCTTGCCAAATACTGCTAACCTGTATCCCGTACGCGGCGGTAAACAATAACGGTCATAAAAACCAAATTCCTATTTTGTCCGCCACGAGTACAAATGGCCTCCAAAATCTCGTAATCAGTTCATACCTAAACTGCTTGTGTCTCATAAAGGTTTTTTCCCGTGTTTCTACATATTTTTATTTCACTAGCTACTTGCCATATTTCTAGTAAAATCATTTAATTATATTTATATATATATATATTTGTTTGTAGTGCAAATTTTCTTTTTCTTTAGTATTATTTTGTGTCTTTAAGATTTGTTTTTATTAGGTATTGTTTGGTAATATGTGTTTTATTGAGCGTTTGTATCGCACTTTTTGGAGTAAAATCTTTCTTTCATATGAACGCAAAAAAGTTAGGACAGGGACGAGGTATTATTGTAAAGTAGGTCCATTGTTTACCATCTTATCATACCAAGAGTGTTTTGAAAAATCTTTTTTTTTGATCTCTGATGAGTCTGATGCAAATAATTACATAAAAATAACTAAAAACATTTTATTTTTACATCGTTTTGTAAAATCTAATCGGACCAAATTCACACTTAATTTATATTTTTATTTAATCATTCTATCTTTCATATTACAGCTTCATCATAGTTGAATTTCTAATTGACGAGAACCTTATTTAAATCAAAGCACTATTGAGATGAGTTGACTCAATAAATATTAATTATTTTTTAATATTATGTCTTACTTTTAAGGATTTTTATGAGTCAGCCTAATTAAATTAAACATTGAAAAACATAAAAATCTTAGATGGGGAAACAATAAAATTACAATATAAGAAAAAACTATTTTAACATTTTTGGAAGATTTATTTCAGTTTTTAATATTTTACAAATTAATTGGCTTAGTCAGATGTGATGCATGTTCTTATAAATTATTTATTGATGCCACAATGTATTTACACGAAGTAAATAGAACACTTAACCTGACCCTCGAAATATATATATCTTGATCCTTTAGAATTTGCTTATCCTAAACTTCAAACATCAATTTCTCAACTAAACCTTCGTGAGTGTTCCCAAGTACAGACCTAACCAACATGCGGGTAGACATGATGGTTTAATAGCTACTGTAACAAATACTTAACATAACATTTTATATATTTTAAAAGTGCAGTGTTATGTTTCAACTGACTAAGTGTTAAATGATTTATTTGTTATTAAAAAAATAAATATATGTATTAAATTTTTTCTATAATGATTAGCTATTATTTCATCAAGTTGATGATAACACTGTCAAAATACTGTATATATTTTTGCTAAGTCCTAACTACCCTAAAAGAACGATTGTATAAGGTCAGTACTTGGAGGGAGTTCACAGATAGAAAAACATATCTCTTAAATAAATTGCTTTGAAAACAAGATACGACAAAATAAATCTTCAGGTATTTAAAAAAAGGCATATCGCACATATCTCCGAGAGGTACTATCTAACCAACACTTCCAAGTTCGCACCATTGAAGGTCCAATTTAAAGGTGAAACACATTTAGACAAAATTAGAAATAAATGCTTTGCAATGCAAATAGCCACTTGGAATGTGAGAAAGAGAGTTCGATTTATTATTAAACTACACACCCAAGATCCAGGCAACAATATTTTGATTCGATACATTCATATTTGTGACTTATTATAAAGAACATGTTAATATTTTCAACAATAAAGATATTTCCGGAATAAATATATATAAATACCATGACTGTGCAGTTGCGTGAGACTTTGGTGTGCAGCTTAGATCGTTAATAAAAAAAATATCAAATAAAAAAGTGGAAAAATCGCATCTTCAACGCACAACCAACTTAGAAGCATTCATACAGCCGACCAAAAAACAATTAAGACCTATACAACTAAAGCACCCCTGCTCATAAATTTTATTTCATAGGTGTCGACATAGTCGACAATGCAACTTTACCCATTAACTATTGGATTATCATGACAAGTCCTCGATTTATGTTAAAAAAATTCACAGCTCAAAAAAATAAAAATATATTATGTACACCCAAAGCCGAAGTATCAAGTAAATTTGATTTAAGCGAATCTCAGAGAAGAGAAATTATCAATAAAAATAGAGGGCTTATATAATGTTACAATGTAGGATCATCATTACTCAAGATATTTAAATTATTTTTTATTAAAACTTAAGTAAATTAATTATCTACAATAAAAATGCAACAATAGCACTTAAATGTATTAAGAAAGTATCAAAATAAATAAAACTTACAACCTAAACCATGATTAAAATTAATACTAATTATTGTGCTTTCGAAAATAAACATTGAAATAAAACAAATCGAGGACTAGTCGTGAAACGAGAACTGCAAAGATGTGTGCAAACAACAAACAATGAATATAACATATATAGATGCATCGCGGAGGAAATGTGTCTCGGGTAAAGAACCAAATTGAATATGTTTCAACATTATAGACATTTTGAACGATTGTGGATCAGTTTCAGCCAATAGACCAATACCACGATGCTGGCACTGAGAGTTGAAGAGGATCGTTGAATATGAAATGCCAGAGGATGCAGTCTCAACCTGTGTGTCTCCCTTACAGCTCGTCTTTGGTTTTAGGAGTGTCATCATCTTCATCTTCCTCCTCAGCCTAGAAAGAAAGATTTTTTTCATTTTTATTCTTTTGGGTTGTACGGAAATTAATTTAGTATCTGACAAATATCATTAGGATAAAATTTTCATTGCTAACTTCATTCCAAATGTGCTGAATATAAATTAGGTTGTCCGAACGAAAATGATGTCTTTTGCACGTTCATTTTTGACCATCAGTTGTGTTCCAGTCTTGCGTCCTACAAGACGTGTTTTGTGTTCTATTCAGCAGTTGATATCTGGAGAATGTTATTTTAGTGAAAACAATTTTTTTTTTCAAACGTGGGTAAGATTGAGATTTATATACCTGACAAACAGTTTATACAAAATTGCATGTTGTACGAATACTGTCGAAAAAATAATGCAACAACTGCAACTAAAAACATTTGCGACACATTTGGAGAATGTTTAACTGTTTGGCAATGCCAAAGGTGGTTTAAACAATTAAAAAGTGGTGATTTTAATATAAAAAAAAATCGTCAAAGTGAAAAAGTAGTGAAAGTGGATGATGACATTGCGTACAGAAATCGAATTAAATCCAACACTGATTATACAACAATTAGCCGACAAGCTTGGATACTCAAAATTTAGTATGCAAGAATATCTGAAAAAAATCAGCAAGATTGTGAAGCAGAGCGTATGGATACCGCATGATCTAACGGATGAGACCAAAGCGGTACGCAAGCGCATATGTGAAGATTTAATCAAAAAAGAGACAAACATTCCATTTTTATACCATTTAGTGACCGGAGACAAAAAGTGGGTGCTATATTCGAACCAACAACGTAAACGCCAATGGTTTTCAAAGGGGCAAGTAGCAAAACCGATCTCTCGACTGGGTCTAACTGTAAAAAAAGTGCTTTTGAGTGTATGGTGGGATGCAAAAGGCATAATTTATCACGAAGTCCTTCCTTATGGTAAAACAATTACGGGTGAAGTATACTGTGCCCAACTCGAAAATGTGAATGCAGCAATAAGGCTAAAGAGACCTGGTTTTTTTCAATCGAAGTTCATTTATTGCAACACGACAACGCCCGACCTCATATATCGAAGATGATTGAAAATAAAATAAAGGAGCTTGGGTGGAAAACTATTCTTCACCCACCATATAGTCCCGATTTGGCTCCTTCAGATTATCATTTATTTAAATCGATGCAGCACTATTAGGCTGAAATTTTTTTTGCAAAAAAGGCATAGAGGAATATTTTGCATCCAAATCTACTAAATTTTATTCGGACAGTATTAAAAATTTGTTAAATAGATGGAAGAAGGTTGTGTCTACCGAAAGAGAATATATTGTATCGATGTAATAAAAAAAAAAATTTTAAAAATCGATCTACCTTTCATATAAAAAACTGCCTAATTCGTAATGTTATTTTGCCAACAGTATTTAAATTGGAAATCGTTTACGCAAATCACGAATCCACATAGTACATATAGTCGCCCCCCCCCACCCTATTATACAGGCAAGCTGTTCAATTCTCCCCCCCCCCCTCCCAACATCCAAAGATTAAATATTGTAGGCAATATTTTTTTTAAATAATTTTACCATTATAATATATGTTATTATATCTCAATATTGTGGAAATACATTGACAAAATTTGATTTGAATTGCATTATTATTGAATGGCGTGTAGCAATAGGGTAACACATATACTCGAACCAGACAGTATCAAAATCTGCTATAATAGTATTTTGGTGCCAACCCTGATGTATGGGAGTGAAACGTGGACATGGAAAAAGACAGAGGAGACGAATAAATGCTGTAGAAATGCGTGCATTGAGAAGAATACAGGGAGTGACAATGTATGACAGGATATGGAATGAAATGATAAGGAATGAATATGAACTTAAGGCTGATGTAATAAGATGAAGAACATGCAGATGGTTTGGACATGAAGAACGAATGAAGATTAACAAAACAGTGTAAATGCGAATGAAAGGCATGCGAGAAGACGAAGGAAAGTATGGTTGGACCTAGTGAATGATATTCTGAAAGAAACATTGAGTCATAGAAATCATAGAAGTTGTATGAGAAGTTATACAAATGTAGATGAGGCTAACGATGTGTGAAATAGTGTGATGGTATGTATATATGTATGTATACACATTATATTTCCAATAAGAAAAATGACCACGGTATGCCAATTATTGAGAAAAGCTGCGCAAATTCAATTATTTTAATGTTTGTGTAATTCCATTTTTTTTGTAGATTTGGTCCCCTGAATTTCGAATGAATGTACTTTTACCGTATTCTTCTTATACATATTTTGTAAAGTTTGAAATAAATAGAAATGGAAGACAATCATACTACTGATTAGTTCAACAAGTTATCACACAATGCATGGGAGACCCCATAAAAACTCATACCCAGTTAATAGTTCCTTTAGATTATCATGAACTATTTAATTTCTCATGTGACACTGTATTTATAAGACGAATGATTCACCTCTTCGGAAACAGCCTGTCCGTATTCTCCGCCAGACTCGACGAACTTGATGAGTCCCTCGAGAGTTCTCTCGCCGTTGTACTCCACGACCTTGTTTTCCTTAGTGTACAGCTTGATGGTGGGGAAAGAGGTGATCTTGGTATGCTCTAACTCGTTGGCAGTTGAATCCATCTTTGCGATAACAACATCAGTATTCTTGGCATAATTTTTACCCAAATCATCATAAATGGGAGAAAGTTGTTTACAATGGCCGCACCTGTAACAAAATGTGTATGATTAACAAATTTTAAATAGTATAAAAATATTAAACAATTTGATTTGAAATTTGAAGCATCCAAGTCAAAAACTAAAATTTTACCGAGTATTATTGCAAGTACTATCGGCTTTTTAACCACATTTGACTAGCATATCTGCGCAGTAAATGATTTTTAAGAAATCAGACCTGTGAAGTTCCGAGACATTTAAATTTAATGTAGTACATGCAGGACACCACAGCTATGTAAAAAAGGTATTTTGGATTTGCTGTGTCAATCTATAGTACAGAAAACAAATAAAGAGACCATCGTTATTAACTGCACCATCATTATAAACTTCTATACATGGCCGAGCTCGCTAAGCAATCTAGTATCCTCGGTTCAACTACTGAGAGCTTCTAGGCAGACTCTCAGGCATGATTTCATCCAAGCTTATTAGAAATTATATTGGGTGTACAAATAAGTCACCGCCGTTTGACAAAAGTTGGCGCCACCAGTAAGTTATGGTTAAAATTGTCAGATGTAAAATGTCATTATCGTAAGGTTGGACATCTGTCAACAACATGACCTTGAAATATTAGTGAATTTTTATCAGTATAACATATTTTTTTGTGTTCGAAAATGTCAAGTTTTGAGCCGAATAAGCGTCATTTGCGGGAACTTTTGATTTACTTCTTCAATTTGAAGAAATCTGCAGCTGAGGCGCATCGATTGCTTGTAGAAGCATATGGTGAGGCTGCCTTAAGTGAGAGAAGTTGTCGTGAGTGGTTTCAAAAGTTTAAGAACGGTGAATTTGACATCGAAGACAAAGAACGTAGCGGAAGGCCGAAAGTGTACGAAGACGCGGAATTGGAAGTATTATTGGATCAAGATTCGTGCCAAACGCAAGAAGAACTTGCACTTACATTAGGAGTGACTCAACAAGCAATTTCACATGGGTTGAAATCATTGGGAATGATTCAAAAACAAAGAAATTGGGATTCATATGAACTGACACGGACAAACTTTGAATGCCAATTTTCCACATGTGAAATGCTGCTTGCCAGGCATAAACGAAAGGGTTTTCTGCACCATATAGTCACTGGTGATGAAAAATGCATCCATTATGATAATCCAAAAAGGAAGAAATCATGGGGATCCCCTGGTCATGCTTCAACATCTACGGCTAAGCCAAATATTCATGGAAAAAAACTCTTGTTGTGTATTTGGTGGGATCAGCTTGGTGTCGTGTATTATGAGTTGCTCAAACCGAATGAAACCATTGCTGGGGCTGTCTACCGAACATAATTGATGAGATTGAGTCGAGCACTCGAGGAAAAGCGCGCCCACTACTACGCCAGACACGACAAAATTATTCTCCTGCATGATAATGCTAGTCCACATGTTGCGGCACCGGTCAAAACCTATTTGGAAACACTCAATTGAGAAGTTTTACCCCACCCGCTGTATTCACCAGACATTGCTCCTTCTGATTACCACTTGTTTTGATCGATGACGCATGGCCTGTCTGAGCAGCACTTCACATCATATGAAGATACCAAAAATTGAGTCGATTCGTGGATAGCCTCAAAAGATGATGATGATGACTGACGCGGTATTCGTATGCTGACAGAAAGATGGGGAAAAGTAGTGGCAAGCGATGGGTACTACTTCGAATAAAACATGAGGTTCTGTTCTTTCACAATAAATGCCCATTTTTTTATAAAAAACGGCGGAAACTTATTTGTACACCTAATATATTTTACGACATATATTATAAAACATACGAGGGTCATCTAGAAAATAAGGTTACAAGGGCTCCTGAGGCCGGGGGAAATTTTTTGTTTCGAAGTTGACGCACCTGATGTGTAGGAGGGATCCTAACGGTCAGTTTGTTTGGTCCCGGTCCCGCGTGCTTTTTGACCATTTTGTTCAGTCGGTAAATTCTTCCGATGGAGGTCATCGCGCGCTCCCGGCACCTCCCGTCCGTGCGAGATCCATGCGGTCATCCGTTTTTTGACTTTGCAGAATAATACTGCCGCGAATATCCATCGGAAGCTCGTAGAAGTTTATGGTAGTGATGTGATGAGTCGACAACATGTCACGAAGTGGGTTAGGTTGTTCAGAGAAGGCCATACTAATACGACAAGGCAAGGCAGTGATTTCTGACGAACTTGTGTAAAAAATTGAAGAACAAGTGCGAAATGACCGCCGTGTGACGCTTGACGACCTTCACGAAGAATTTCCTGACATTTCTCGAAGTCTCCTTGGTGATATTGTGTCGGAAAAACTTGGTTACAAGAAGTTGTGTGTGAGATGGATGCCCAGAATGCTCACACCTGAGCAGTCAAGATTGCGTGACCGCCGCGCGTGAATTTTTGGATTGTTTTGCACAGGAGGGAGAAGCTTTTCTGGACTCTATCGTGACGGGGGATGAGACGTGGGTGTGTCACTACACCCCAACAATTTTCCAACGATCAGGAGGTCGAGGAAGCTGTGAAGAAGTGGCTGAAAGAGCTGGCGGCGGAGGTCTATGACACTGGCATACAAAAGCCGGTGCCCCGACTACAGAAATTGCTCGATCTCGACGGCGATTACGTTGAAAAATAGATTAACATATACTTGTGAAATATCCTGTGAATTTCAATTAAA
This sequence comes from Odontocerum albicorne, assembly GCA_949825065.1. Classification (NCBI taxonomy): domain Eukaryota; kingdom Metazoa; phylum Arthropoda; class Insecta; order Trichoptera; family Odontoceridae; genus Odontocerum; species Odontocerum albicorne. Next base: position 13,672,590 of record OX463845.1, read on the forward strand.
TACAAGCATTTTTCGATCCTACATAAATGTTGTAACCTTACTTTCTGGATGACCCTCGTATATTATAATTTCTCTCTATCAGTTTCATTTGTTACTTACTAATAATATCAGTCGAGTTTTTTTAAAGGATCAAATAAGTTAAGAAACATTATTAGTATCATGCTAAAGAATGTTAACAGAGATGATTATCAACTAACCATGGAGCATAGAATTCAACAAGAATATTCTTAGTTTCATCAAATACGACTTCATCGAAGTTGGTCGCGACCAAAGTCCAGACAGGGGTCTTGTTCCAGTCATCAGGCAGGTCCTGGCTCAGCAGGTGCTGCTTCAGCTTGCCTTCCAAGAAGTCTGACACGAATGACTGGAAAAATATTGTTTATTAATCACCCAGACTAGAAAGATAATATACCAGAATTCTACAGGGTGTCCCGTAAATAGTGAATCCTACTTAGGGCGATGATAGATTGGGTCAAGACCTACCAGAATATCAAAACTTGACCTCAGTAAAGACCTTACCGTTTTTAAGTTATTCGGACTTTTGTAAAATTTCGTAAAATCCCCACCTTGCATCAGTTTTTTTGCTGCGTTATGTACAAATTACCATTTTTATAATTTTTTTTAATGTGTAATACCTTTAAATAGTAGCCTTATCTATTTTCCAAGTAAGTTTCCAAGTAATTACAAAAATGGTAATTTGTACACAACGCAGCAAAAAATCTGGTGCAAAGTAGGGATTTTACGAAATTTTACAAAAGTCCGAATAACTTAAAAACGGTAAGGTTTTTACTGAGGTCAAGTTTTGATATTCTGGTAGGTCTTGGCCCAATCTATCATCGCCCTAAGTATGATTCACTATTTACGGGACATCCTATATAAGATTATACAAGCTAAATTCGAGGAAGTGAAAAAATCTTAAATTACAATGACTGTAATGTCCACAGGAATTTCCAAAGCGAGGAATTGATGTATGGCTGCATAAAACCATGGAGCGTGGAATACTTATCGAGTATTTCAGATACATTTTGAGGTTTACCACGAATAAAAAAGACTAAAAATGATTCAAAGTGAAGAATTGATCACATTTGAGACTATTTTTAAGTTATGAAAAAAAAATACAATTTTGCATAAGTGAAAAATAGTGATTTTTTGTAAATGTAATTAATGGAGAATATAACAATAAAATGTATGTCAAATTAGTTGTATTTGTGACAATTTTTTTAACAAATGATGTGTTTATGAAAAACTAAAAAATGCAAAATAAGTAGAACTATTTATATTTGATTTCAAGAGAAATAAAATACCAAATTAGTGACAATTTTAATGTACACGTAAATCATGAAAAAAATGTCTTGAAAACAACGAAACTGGGCCACAGAAAAAGACTAAGTTCATGATGTGCTGTAATTTGGTTTTGATTTATTTTGAATTGAAATTTACTTTCAGCGATTTGTGGAATGTAAAGTTACATTCATCAAGTTGCTGAAAGTGTGATATATTGTGACTTTTTTTCAATCGCACCAAATAATTAAAATCGTGTTGTTATTTAGCTTCAACAGGTGTATAATGCAGAGAACAAAAAAAAATTTATGACTAAGCAAACCCAGTCCAAAATAAATAAAATGAAAACACTTGTAGTTGTACATTCACTGATTTTGACAAATATTTATAGTGACATTTACACTGGTTCAACAAACATTTCCTTAAACAAATTGGTTGAGGAGACATAAATAGAATGTTGGCCATTTCATTCTTGAAATAATCAAATGTATAAAACATGTATAAACTTTGGCTCAATTATTTTTTAGGTATGAAGAGAATTCATTTCATTTTCCATGGCTACAATTTATAGCTGTCAAAAATGAGTATTCAGATTTCAGTGTGTTTCTTGTATATCATGTTAGAAATTAACTCAAATATATGACAATAAATGACTACCATTTATGAAAAGCACTTGGTGAGATTTGCTGTCTATTAACTGGCCCCAAATATGAGCTGACGAATGTAATATAGTGTTATAATTAATTATCCAAAAGATTTAGTTTCTATACAATTTTCAATCAAACTTTATATAATTCCCGCAATGCACTTCTTAGCATTCAGATGAAGCACAAAAAAACAGTGCGATACTGTATATCACTGACAATAGATGAATTTTTCTTTTTAGTTTAGGCAATCACCCTGCTGCAAGTGCTTTGTGGATTGGATTATTATTGAAAGTTATGCTATACCTGAATATTTTCCACAGAGAGGTCGGGTTTTTCGGGCTTGTATTTAGACATGTCTTCTTCCAATCCAATGAGGCGCATGGATGGCACTTCTTCCTTCTTCATTCCAAAGAATTCCATAATTCTGGAAAAACCGTAAGTCATTAAATTAAGTGCGATAAATTCTGCATTATAATAAACCATAATTATAAACATAACTCTTTAAAAACTAGATAATTCACTGGTGCCATTATTACGTTATAAAACTAAACTTGAGTACAAAGGAAAAATGTATTCTTAAAAATGAAAAATGGGACGAAATATATTCTGATTTGACCTCTTTTGTGAAGTATATTTGATATAAATTTTCCGTGACATTACATGTTATTTATCTTTGAATTCCTTAATGATTTTTAGCCGAAAACTACCATGTACTTTGCCAAGTACCAGTGGAAAATAGTAGATATTGTCAATCACTCAATAAGTCATATAAATTTTCCCTGTTCTTACGCAGTTGTGTTGGTGCGTGCGTGTTCTTGGGAATCAGGGTCGGCTATATATTGTATACGTGCATTACATTTACAGATTTATATTGTATTTGTGCATTACGATTATGGCTTTATATCGTAAGGTACTTTAAAAAGTTATATTATGATTTATACAATTCAGTTTATATGTCAGTTTAATATAAAACATTGTCAATAATTTATTTATTTAAGTAACATTCATACAAAAACTTGTGCATTTAAAAAATAAAAATATGTTTAAATAAAATAATTTAATATTAAAAATTGGTTGGCACGAGGATACATGAGTGATGAAGACTTGAACGCTAATGAAAAAATTTAACATTTAGATATTTCCGTTGTCGTGAATCTGGTTGTAAATCGTCCCGGTTTTTTCGAAACCTTTCCTATTCCAAAAGAAACATCTTAACAGACCACTCCGCTCAATTTTGACTACACAAATGGATCGACACCAACATTGACAAGCTTTATACATTTTTTTGATCTGACAATCTTCATTGAGACTGAGACTGGCATTGACATATTTCAATGGAAGAGCATTGGTCAACTGATCCATTACTTCTGAGATTGAATTTTGGGACAGACTATGCCTAGAAACTTATTGCTAAGTCATATTCACTTTTCTGGCAGAATGTGCAGAAATTGTAGCAGCACCAACACCCAATTCTTGTGACATTTTCCATTTGTTGCATGTTTTCTTCCAATCAAGCTTTCAATTCGTAAATTTCAACAGTAGCAGGACGTCCTAAGCCCTCTTCACCTTTAAAACTCACAGCACCGTTCCTAAACTTTTCGAACCAACACCACACTGTTTGTTCAGCAGCGGTTCCTTCATCCTATGTTAACAAGGTTAACATTGCGTGCTGTTTAAGATGCATAATGCCCAAGTTTAAATTCACATAAAAAAACTTTAAAAAAATCTTTTTGAAATTCCATTTCTGAAGGATTAAGGCAATGCAAATTAAATGCCTGACTCAATAAATAAATATAGCAGATTCCCAACTGTCAAAAACTAAAATATTTCCTAATAAAAAATGTTCGAAATTATATAATATTAAAATCGGCCATTACTTTAGCAAAAACCTGATTTTCAATTGGAATTTAATGATCTAAAAAGGCATATCTCCAAAATAGAGATGAATATTTGCTGAAAAAATATATACCTCTGGTGATCATCTTCATCAGTGTCAATGGTGACGAACAGAACCTTGCCTCTGAATTTCTCAGCAGCTGGCTTCACGTTCTTGACATACTTTTCAAAGTGTCCAGCTTCCTATAAAAGAAAACAAATACATATTTAAAACATACATTTATTATAATGCTACAAATCAATTGAAGACAAGACAAGACAATGGAATAAATATGGAATATTGTCAATATTGAAAAAAAAATTAAGACCTAAAAAAATCTATTACTATAAACTTGATGAAACAACTCAAAATTCTGATGTTTACATTTCAATTGGTCAAAACATATGTGTGGGCATATACCTTGGAGAAGAAAAGGAGCAGGTGGTTCTTGATTTCCCCGCCAAAGATCTTGGATGCTGTTTCGTGGCTGAATTCTACAACCAGTGGCAGGGCTTGGGCAGAAATCCATTTCTTCAAGCTGTCTTCATTGTGCTCTCCGTCAAATACCACTTTACCTTCGTCGAACTGGAAATTTACAAAAAAAATTAGATATTTACTTGTCAATTTGCATGCAAAACGTTTTTATATTCACTTTTTGAATAAATACAAACTTTTTTCAAGTATCTCCATACAGTTTTCAAATATCTCAAACTCTTAAATAAATTTTGCAAAAGTCTGAACATATTTTAAGTGGTAAAAAACGTTTTACCCTTCCATCTAGATCCTTACTCGATAATTAAAATCTATTCATGTATAGTTAAAAAAACAAAAGTAGTTTTCAAAATTTAGTAGCTGAGGCTATGGTTATGCCCATTCTTAACCTGACTTATCATCTCTGAATCAATTCCACTCATGTATATTTAAAATTATTAATAAATAAATGGCTTATACAACACTGTTTCATCATAAAATATAATTCTCAAAAGTGCTACATTTTTTAATTGGACTAATAAGAGGTCTGAATGTAAGATGTGAATAATGAATAACAAAAATACCATCCGCGCATCTATTGGCACCGGCAATGCTACCTCTGATTTTTTTATCGATATCAAGATAATTATGACCAAATGAGGTGCATGGCCGTGTGATAATGAACTGGACTTCTGTGCGAAATGTTGCAGGTTCAAATTCCGTGCTATTCCCCTTGAATAACACAGGCATTTTTTTATCCACCTATGTATGTACATATTCAAGGGTGAGGATATCTATAACTTCGGTCATATCTATTTTTTATTTACCAGGCGAGCTTATTGCCATGTGGCAATCTCTTCCAGTTAACCAGAAAAATGTTTTTGATGGGCCCTAAGTGTAAACTAGACTAGATTCAATTTTTTTTTAAATCTAGGTTCCAGCGGGGATCGAATCCACAACCTCCGGATAGGCAGACAAACGTCTTACCACTAGGCCACGGGGATCGTCTTTTTGAAAAAAAGAGAGCAAATAATGATGCTGGATAAGTCAGTTAGATTATAATACGGTTAGATTTTGGCATTTTTGAGGAACCGCTGTCTTTAGTTAGTGGCTTAAAATGTTCACATTATTTAGAAAATTGCATGTGATTTTCGGATCAGGTTTAACAGCCATAATTAATACTATTCTATTAACTATTACCAATGATGTAAGTAAATAAGTACCTTCTTCAACAAGATGACTTGTCCGCACTTGGCCTCGTATTCATCATACACTTCTTGGACATTGGTAATACCAAAAGCTTGGTCGTCAAGACCGGCTGCGACCTTCAAGAAATTCTTAGCAGCATCAGATTCGCGATCCCTGAAGAAGCCAATGACAACAACATTGCTTGACTCCGCAAAGTCCTTGGCCTCCTTGACAGTTGTCAATTCCTTTGCTGGTGGACCAGTCTTCTTCAGAAGCCAGGAGACAATATCGCTAGCTTGTCTTCCACCTGAAATTAAATTGACGTAATGAATGATAAACACCTCTTTGTTATAACAAAAAAAATAGTTATCCCTCTGTTGTGAAAATCAGATGTAGATAACTTCTATGCTTTCTAATAAATTTGACAAAAGGAACTTTTAATCAGAATCAACCATTCTTACCAAGAAAATTTATGATTTGTTTACCGAGTTCTTAATGGAGTTCCATGAAATATATGTAATAGATAATCAAATAGATAATCAAGTAAAAATACATTGTTTCAAGATAATTGAGATTTCAAGCTTAAAAATTTTTTTTTTCCCCAATTCCTTAACATATACAGTGATTAGGACACGCCTCGCAAGTCCGTACAAACATATGCCCAGTGTGTACGGCACACCAGGCGTGTTCTGTTGATAATACGTTTATGTCTTTGCTAAATTTCTCAGCACAGCACGTACTGATGTAAAATTTTATTCACTGTAAATGTGTTTAAGAACAAATTATAATTTACATCAATGCTTTTTGACCGACTTCAATATTATTACATTATACAAATCTTCTTAGATTACATTTACTCTACAATAGAATCAAGTAAGCTTTTTTTACAGGTGAAAAGAAAATAATTCTTACGTGCAAAAATTGACTGTGTCAAATGAAAAAAAGGTTACTAAATTTTAATCAGTTATTACGTGGAAAATATATTAATGAAAACATGAAATTAATTGGAATTATCACTAACAAATAAACAGATAAGATCATTACCAGAAATAGGTGTGATCCATTAATCTTACAGGCGAAACTTGAACTGATTAACTTGATTATATATATTATCATTATTTTTTAACCTAGTGGTAGTTAAATAATATATATTTTATCTGAAATTAATACGAAATTGAATAAATCTAGTTACTACCTCCAACTTATCACTAAGAAAGATAAAAATAAAATTTTCCCTTCTAAATAACATTTAATAACCGAGTAGTAATTATAATAATGATTTTCAACAGTTTAATTAAATGTATTTTATATTCTATAACAATTTTAATTATTACTCAACATCCAACAACTGATTTTTTTGTTGTATTAAAAAAACACATGTTTTAATAAAACAAATTAAACATTATTTTTATCATAGTTTGTGAATTATTAAACTTGGATTAAAGAACAGAATGATTTAACACTTAAATATAAAAGAATTCTACTCAATAAACTTAAATAAGTGGCAGACCTATTTCATTTTACAAAAGCATTGTCAAACTACTCACTACATTACTTACCAAGCTTATATAGCAAAATATTTTACGATCTGTGGATTGAAACTAACATAAAAACTTAATAAGAGCCGGCCATTCTGACGTTGGGAACCACCAGTTCTTAAACAACCAGCCCTCATAAAACTTAAATATTGAAATACTACATAAGCCCAACTTTTATGTAAAACAAGATGAATGAATCAATTTAGTCAAAAGGGTTTTAATCCATAGATAGTAAAATATTTTGATATATGTAAACTTGGTAAACAATGTATGGAGTACAATTTGACAATGCTTTTGTAAAGCGAAACAGGTCAGTGTGTCACTTTAATTTGTTTGTGTACACATTTTTCACACTTAAGTGTAAAATCATTCTATTTAAAATGGAATCATTTAATCAAGAAATTTATATTGATTTTATGAGACAATATAATGAAAAGTGTTACCATTGTTTCAAAACATATGTGTTGTAGGTACAATGAATAATGAAATTGTTTTACAGAGAAACCGTTCACACAAGTACCCTCAAAGAAAAATTTATATGCATTGAAAAATGTTTTAATATTCGTATTTTTTACACATTTGTAATGTAATTTGAATGATTGAAGTAAAATAGGCACTTAGTACCAAAAAAAAACTAAGTATGCAGTTTCATTATATATGGCATATAGAACGAAACTGCATACTTAGTTTTTTTGTACTTAGTGCCTATTTCACTTCAACCATTCATTTTACTGGAAACAAATATAATTCTATTTCTTTTCTATTAAGCTACCCAACAAATATTTCAAACATTTTCACTTGCCATATCCAGTGAAAAAGGAACTATGCTTGGACATTCTCTCGGTTCAACCACAATTTTTTTCATTTTATATTCACCTATACAAGTCAGATTCAAACAGATCATTGGCACAATCTCCTTTTAAATGTCTTCTAAGATAATTACACAAGAGTGATGGTATGAGCCCTTGAGGCATAATTTACAACAATAATTGTGGCATTACAAAGTAACTAATTATGAATTAACTGCGCACGAGTCTTGTTACATGACTATCAATTTTAGAGAGAATCTTTTATAAAAAAAATCTGAATTCGAGAATAGAAAATATTTGCTGATTTATTTATGCCAAATTGCTGGTAGAGGTAATGTGAGACAAAATTTATTGTTTAGGTTAACAGTGCAATTTTATCTGACAGATCAAATAGCTTCTGACAGATGAAATAGCTCCATTAAGCTAGACTTTCAAACTCAACTACAGTCTAAGAAATGTTTTGTAATACAATATATTTTTCATTACACTATCAGTCTCAATTGAGTTGTAAAATCTATAGACCCGTTTGCTTCATGAAATATATTTAGAGTTAAAATAAACCATTGAACTGATTAAAGAATAAAAAAGACAGTAACTACACAATGGGTGAATATCCTACCTAATGAATTTAGTTATTTTAACATTAGTAAAAATGGACGAAATTCAAAATGTGCCAGTTTTTCGCATCATCTATGTGATCCAAGTCAAAGATGATGAGTGAAGATCAATTATTTATAAAAATTAAAGTTATAAAATGTAAGATTTTTAATGATTAGTTAGAAATAGAGGATATCTCATTTCAATTTACTATAATTTTCAAAAAAAGTATAAAATTTTTTTTAAATGTGTAAAGCAATAATTCATGTAATTAAATTATAGCAAAATTCATTAAAAAAATCTAAAAGTGCGCAATTAAATTAATTAATATTTTCTTACGAAGCTCCGTGCCAACAAATTAAATTATTTAATATTTTCAAGTATATCCTGTTTAAGCTAAATTTTGGTGTAAGATTGTCAGTGAATGAACCCACCATTATATTCAACAGGGCTTCCGCCCCTGAAGAACTTTAGAGTGGGGTAGCCTCGGACTCCATACTGCTCAGCAAGGTCCTGCTCCTGTGTTGCGTCCACCTTAGCTAGCTTGATGGCCGACTCACTCTCGGCCAGTTGCGTGGCTGCCTTGGCATACTCGGGGGCTAGGCTCTTGCAGTGTCCACACCACGGCGCATCTAAATGTCAAAAAATACATAATACTCATTACTTACACTTCTTGCAGAAAAATAATTTGTGGGTGACAGTCCAACATAAATAAAGAAATTTTACCTTCATTAAAACATTTTCATAGAATATTAAAGTAGTTGCTTTGTCATCCCACTAATTACATTATTACTGAGATACATCTTTCTAACTTCTGAACCTAAGGGGATAGAGACATTTATTGCAACAATTAAGTGTAATTAGTGAAATAACAAAGTAACTTCTAGTTTACTATTCTAATATAAAGCTCCACCAAGTTAACAATGAAACCTTTGATATATTTTCAGTTTTATTACAGAGTATACTTTAATATTTCTCGAGTTACACTTTGGAAATTCACTTTTATTCAAATATAATAAAAAATTTAAATACTCTTTAATCCACTTAAAAAATATATATTTAAACCCAACTAGTTTCAAGTCCTATGCGACTCCTCTTTAGGGGTATTTCCAATTAACTTCAGTTAGTTCGGAATACTCCTGAAGGTAAGTTGCATATGACTTTGGGTTTAAATATATATTTTCAAATGAACTAAACAGTGTTTCAATTTTTAATTATATTTAAATAGCTGTACTTTACATTAACTTATTAAAATTATACGCATAAAAAAACAAATTTGTCTGAAATGTATTAACTTTGGTCTTTTAATATACTTAAAAATAATAAATATGACCAAAGTTATAGGTATCTTATTTCCATGGGAAATGAATACCAAAAATAATGATTTTATCTAACGGGAGTAGCTTAGCACCATTTGGAATGTGACATTCATCACAAACCGAGTGTAAAAGCACCCTTAAATATGAATGTGTGTCAATATTTTTTTATGACTGGATAATAAACTATCCAGTCATTAAAAATTTAAATATATTGTACACAAGAAATAAAGTATAATTTTTTGTGTACAACATATGTATCCAAATATTCATTAAATTAAATTCACATAAATGTGGACTAGTGGAACATATAGTTTAAAGCACATTAGATCAGTAATTGCCGAGTACAAGGGTTTATTCAACAATCCCTCACCATAAAAAACACGGTTAATCTTAAAAGCATTGTGCCTTAAATTAATAATGAAATACATGTAGGTACTTATCTAAAAATTGTTATAAAGACATTATATAAAACTGATTCTAGACAGCTTTTGCCTTTTATATGATAAAGTAAATTTAGTAGCACATTTTCTTTACCAAAGTAATTTTAATCTCTATGAAATATGAGTATATCTGCAAATATAATATAATAAGGTCATATGACTTCTGCTGACCTTTTCAATGACACACAAGTGTACACAATTAGTTGGTTAAATGTAAATTTAAACCTAATTCTAATTTATTATTACAGGAACTCGAATTGTTAAATATTTTATTAGTGTTTTTTTACACACATTCATTTCCTGATATTTAGACAGTATTCTAAAGAGAAAATGTCTTACAATGAAATGAAACATTGGCAATAGGATGTTTGTGCAATGAACCGACATATGTTCTCTATTTATATTTTATTTTGTCTCTGGCATGAACCACTTGTTTAAACATTATATACGAATCGAGTTTTTGAAGAAATTTATGATCAACATATGTTTCTCTATCTCACAGTTCCATCCCAATAAGTGGGGTCAGCTTTTAGAATCCACTCTCACCAGAGTTGACTGTTGTGGAGATGATCTCTCAACACACTCTTCGGGTTTTCCATGTGCCTATACCACCGCAATCAGTTCTCCCTCAGTTTGTCATTTAGGGGTACCACTTTTAGAATACCTCTGATATATTTGTTTCGTACTTTGTCTCTATGAGTAACATCCACCATTCAACTCAGCATCCTCATCTCTGCTGCATGGTACTTCCGCTCCTGTGCTCTAGTGTCATCATCAGTCGTATTACACTTTAATACAATCGGCCCTTCATCTTTAGTGGCATTCTTTCATCACAATTCATATGAATATATGTATTAAATAAATATAAATTATAATAATCAGAAGTATCAGTATGGACTTGCACAAAGTAAAACCCGAAACATTTCAAAAATTTATTGTAATTTTACGACTGTGCCATACATGTAAGAGTTGTGTATGAGAAATTTGCCATCTGGGAAACGTACTACTCGTACAGTGAGATTGTTTGATCTCAGAATATTAAACATCTATTTAAGGTAGATTGGCCAAACAGATCTAGGAAGGATAGTAGGTCTGATGGCATAGATTTTCGAGTGGTTTATTAAGTTCCATGTTTGTAACGTAATAATGTGACTGACTTAAAGTTACTCTAAGTCAGTCAAATAGTATTAGAGAAAGAACCTGTAAATATCAAGAATTTTTAAAAATAAAAAAAGGAATTAAAAAGACTATTTAAAGATTATGTTTTTGATTATTTTGGTAGAAACGTGGAATTCATGTTGAAAAATATCATTATTAAATTAGAACACCAATATATTATATTATCTGGTGTCTTATTTGGTGTCGTTTGAAAATGATAGTGATATCAAAACCAGTTAGTTGGGCAGTAATTTCTATGCGGAAAATAACAGTGTAATAAAACTGATAGTTTAAAAATTACACATAATAATTACACCAATATGAAAATTTTATATGAAAATGTGCCAATATTGTCTATGTGAATATCCTTTTATTGACCCAAGGTCATATGACTTGAAATTCAAACGTTTGTCCATCACTACTTTTTTTCTAGCTATGTCAACACCAAGTATTCAATATGGTTAAAACACATTACAAATACTACACATCCATGTGTTTCTCTACTTTTCCCGAATACTGTAGAAAGAGTGTCAACAATCTGCAATGTCCCCTCAAAACTAAATGTACTGTATTTATATGAATTTATATGATCTAATATGACCTTGGGTCTTAAATCTATTTTTTTTTTAAAGTTCGGAAAACACTGCTTTGACGACTTTCATAGTCTAGTTGATAAGAAGACACTAGACTTTCGATCGGAGCATTTTAGGTTCAATTCCTGATGGAACCTAAAAAAAAAGTTATTAGTCTGGTTTTTTCACATTAGCGTTCTAAACATTTTTCTGGTTAATTGGAAAAAAGGCCTGACATATTGTATTGTTTACAATACAGTACACATTGAATGGTAATACATATTTCAAATCCATGTCATGTACATTTACAAGCCATTTCTATGACCTATGAAGCAAAATGTCAGCATGCCACCCATCAGATAAATGACCTTGAAATGATACACCTCCATAGCCTAGTTGGAAAAAACCTGTCTTCCAATCCGTGGGTTACGGGTTCAATTCCTGTATGAACCCATTTAAAAAAAAATTATTCATTAGTTTTCACTTAAGGTCACTTTTGGTTGGAAGAAATTACCACATGGCAATAAGACCATTAGGTTGTACTGTATATAACTAAAGTGTAATATAATACACATATTTCTTCATTATGGATTTTTTCATCATTTTCTGTACCCATAATAACGATAATTCATGATAAGAAAAAGTTGTTTTCCAATTGGGCAAATAACAACAAACTAGTTGCAACCCGTGAAATATTCACAGAAGTAAAAAAATTTTGCATTTATGATAATATATATTCATAAATGTAAAATTTGTTTATATATATAATTTATACATCGTCCCCTTTTACACCGGCTCAAAAATTGTTAGCTAGCTATTTAAAATTCGTTCAGTATCACGGACCCACCAAGATTCAAATTTCGAATTACTTTCGGAGAGAATCCAAGTATTCCTCTCGCTCTCTTGTATTCAAAATTCAATTCTCGTATTCTTTCTTTGATGACAACCATCGTATGGGTTTTGGCCTATTTATACTATGATTTTATATTATGTGTTGTACATTCACTTCTGAAGGATTAATTACATCATTGTTTCTCAACCTTTTCAGGCTTGCGACCCCTCAAAATATAAAAATTGTAAACAAATTGAGATTTCGTAAACCCCGTCTCATAAAAAAAAAAAAAACTAATCCATAGAACCAGAAACTAGCTAGTTACCTTTTATTCCTAAGTTTGATTATAATTACATTACTTACACTAACTACTAACCACTATCACTTGTTATATATACACACTGTCACTTGTATTTAATACAGAGGTAACCATTGGAGTAAATAATGTATTAGAATGACTTGAATTTTTTAAATCAATGAGTTCATTTTTCTCAGTAAGTGTTATATTCCTTGTATACATGTAAGATATTTTTATTTTCGTGACCTCCCTGACATTTCACTCTGACCAACAGGTTGAGAAGCAATGAATTACAATAATCTAGTAATTTTCGTAGACATTAGAATAAGGATTGTCATGAAGGTGGCCAAGCTCCGATAGGGGATGACACCTCAAGAAGTAATTTTGGTGATCAATGATTTTTGACGTCACTGTAAATACACTGTGAAACATGCTTATAAATAATTTAGATTGAATAGAAAATAAATTTGAAAGTAGTGAGGATGAATGAATTTGATATGATGGAAGATGAGTTTTAAGTGGCAGAACTGCCAGTTCACCCAAGTTTTATTTATGTAAACCAGTTGCTTCTTGATATTACATGATTAGCCTTTCTTCTTATTTATTAATACACTTGTCTCTTTCGGGCTAACCATATCCAGAGGATGCAAGAAACAATGGACTTGCTTGATATTTTGGAGTGAGGAGAGGGTGGAGGTGATTTTTTTTACAATTTCCCCTAGATTGAAATGATTCATTCTTGTTTATTTCATGAACTGTATTAGACTTGGAATCTATTAAATGAATAAACATATTGTACATGACAAACTTTTTAAGGAATTTTCCAAAAGCAGGATTATTTTCTTATTTTATTCCCTTAATGCCGTATTAATCAAATCAAAACTAATATTTGCTGCAATGTGTTCCAAGCAATATATAGATGTGATAAAAATTTAAGATATTATATGAATTGAACTATCCATTTTATAACAAAAACGAAATTTTGATAGACTTCCGAGTCTGCATCTGAAAGTCTGAATGTTACACAATTTCCAAAATTTACTTTGAAATGCATATATCATTATCAAAGGGGCATTAACATATTTTAAGTTCAACAACTTTTTTATCTCTTTTTATAAAATGTGAATTTTATAAATTTCTATTGCAATAATATTATAAATAAAATGACAAAGAAATTTTACTGCAGGCTACTTAAAGAGAAAAAAATAAAGATTTTCAAAGATCATATAATTAATCTAATACGTCTAAAATGAAATTAAGCAAAGTTTTTTAGTGGTTACACATGATTTTGCTTAAAGGCAAGAATAATTCTGTAAGATTGACTCTAATTTCAGTACCCATTTTGAAATACTAAAATTTTCAATTGATTTTTTTATAAAACTCGCAATCGACTCTAATTTATGACTTGTATACCGCTAAAAATTAATTTAATGTAGCTACAATTTTCTATCATGTTGAATGTCCTTCAAAATTATAATAAATTTGTAAATTGATTGTTAACTTCGCATGGAGGTGTGTACATTGTTCATTGGAAGCTTTTGACAGGTGTTCTTTTTTAATAATAATAAATATATGATTTTTATAGATATTTCAAAATAAAATATAGCCTCATATTTTATTTGTTGTATTTTAATCCATAAAAGGAAGCTCATAAGCACCACTAAATAAATTCAGGTCAGCACCACAAAAAAAAAGGTCTTAAAGTAAGATGAAAATCAAGACATTTAAAGCCTTTGTCTCTGCCAGTGGACAGAAGTTTTTTTTGCATGAAACTATTGGGAATTATTTTATATTACATAAAAAATTTATGATTTCAAATTACACATTAGACAACAAATTTATATGAGTATGCTGGAGTTAGTGAACCCACCAAAACCTGTGGGAAGAAAAAAAAAAATTTTGGGCATCTTCCCATTTGTAGCACATTATTGAAAACCAAATGTGAAGCAATTGCAGAAAATATAGTTTATTTAAGTGAGAAATCTGCCTTAAACTGCTCTACATACACATCATCACAGTGTCCTTGAGGGATAGGCAGAGAGAATAGATCTCCAAACTTCTCTATCTGAGTACACAATCTCCTCCACATTTATACATCTCATCACGCACTATCTTTTATTATTATTCATACTTCTCACTTTCCCTTCATTCAAAATCTGGTCCATTTGACTCAGTCTACTTTTTCCACACAAGCCTTACACTTCTGACTTGTATACTCGCTTAGTCATTCTTTCATCATCCATTCTCTCCACATGTCCAAACCATCTTAAAATTATTTTCTTCATCTCACTTAAAGCATCCCTTTTATCCATAAATTCATTTCTGATTTCTTCATTCCGCTTACTTTCAAAGCATCTCCACAGCATTAATCTTACTCTTATCCTTCTGCCAAGTCCAAGTTTCACTGTTTTGAAAACAGAAAAAATTGAAATTCAAAACAATCATCACTTGGTATGAAATAAGGGAGGTTGCGCGCCTTTACATGTTTTAAATCAGGCATGTCGAACACGCAGCCTGCCAACAATAAATCTGCGGTGCGTCATAATCTCTTGAAAACTTTTTCTTTAACTTTAAGATGAACAAAAATTAAATAAGTTATTTTGAAATACATCAATTTATCTTTACTTTTACATAGAAAAAGTGCGGCCCGTGGATCAGAAAAATAAATGTAGCCCAAAAATGAGGAATGTATACTTTGAATCATAAACAGCAGATGGCGATTATAAAAGATACCAAAACTATGGTTTAAAAAACAAACTATAAAATATATTTTTAAAATTAAATTTTCTCATTAGAATTTTTATGAATTTTCTCATTAGAAGTTTTATCTCGTTAAATTTTCTCGGAGGACGCAATTTTTTATTAATACATGAAATTATTGTCGAGGAGTAGAAATGCTTACAATACTTTTGTATTGACATTTCAAGCAAGTATCATTTTTTTATTTTATAAAGGAAATTAGTTGTCCAGTAATCAACTCAGTTTAGATTCACAGAGAATAGCTTTTTTTATATTTTGTTAACCTTATATGTGCATATTGAGCAGAACAAGTATAAAATCCGTAAAGAAAATCACCAATACATTCAACACACAATAAAAAAACTTGACAATACTCTTTGTTAAATAAACTTCTCTTTTGTTTGCACAATACAGATAGGGGATTTAGTCCCCTTTAGAACAAAAGTGTTAGGTCCCCAAAGTAAAACAATGAAAGAACTAGTTCAATATGTATATTTTACATTTCATAGTTAGGGAACATTGATTTGGGATATAGAATTTATAAAAAATAGTTAATTTGTCCAGCATATCTCCAGTTTTCAATGCAAGGTGCATTTTTTAAAAACTATTTATTTAAACGTATGTAAAATGTGATAATAATAATAATAATCGCATATTCAGAAAACGAATAACTGTGTTAATACTAACTAGTTGAGCTACAGTTGTTTCCCACGCAAAAAATATAATTGGTCTGAATCGTAATTTGCACGATTCACTTTGTTAGAAATGTATATGTACATAAAATGACCAATATTTAAAAAATAAATGCCCACTTTTCTAGTTTTTCAAGAACACGTTGTCTTCCAAGTCGGTAGTTCGCGACCCATCTCCATAATTTCACGCACTTTGCCGGTTGCGTGATTTACTCGGTTGACGTGTCACTTTCACGCGGAAATAAACAAAGATCTGAATCATTCGATTCAAACAATCGTTCAAGGATTATTAATATTACAATTGGAAAATGAACAAGAAAATATATAAAGCAACAAACGAAAATATACTCACAAAATTCAACTAGGATAAATTCATTTTCGGCGATAGCACCGGAAAAGTTTTCTTTGGTCAAAACCAAAACATTATCTTCCTTTTTAATTTCAGCGTCACTGTGGACCGCATTAAATACGGCCACTACGATACAAATCGTCGATAAGAAATACATGTTAAACCACGCCGTGCGTTAAACCGAACAAAATAGTCCACCGCTGTACGGGACGGACTTCGGCGATGAAAAGATATGAGATGCCACGGAAACCGAAATGCCACCAAAAGCAAAAGCCGGCTTACGTCAAGCGACGTCAAGTACGTGGCAGCGTCAATCGTGGGTCCCGCTGATTGGTCGATTTTCATATAACATATAACAAGCGTGCCTCAAATAAATACAAGGTGAATCATGTCGACACAGATATTAAAATATGTATATTTATTAGTTATATTATTTACATTGAATTTAATTATAATTTAATTGAACATTTTAAAGTTCATTAATGATTTATTTTTAGAAACCTTTTGTTGGTGAGTATACTTAATAATGAACGAATGGCAACCAATGTAAAAATTAGAAAATGCATGGTGAACGCGGTAAAGTAAGTAAAATTAGCTGAATGATTTATTTTAGAAATTAAAAATATATGTTATTTTGCGAGAGAAAAATTGATAAAAACTATATGTAACGGGAAGAACTTTTTATATTATAGAAATATTACGAAAATGTATCTAGTTCCAAGGAAATCAGCCTAAGTGTAACAAAATGAGCCGAAACGCAATGGCCGAAATCAAATTATTATTTTATGAATAGTATGAACACATAGAATCTCATAATGGATATCTCAATATATAAACACAGTAAAAAGGGGCGTACTTTGTCTTTTACCTCCAAAAAAACGCGACTATTGATAATATTGTAATCCCGCTACAAATTCCAAACCATGTGAATGTACTAAAAAAAAATTCTAGAAAAAGATAGAATATAGATTTTTTCATATATAAAAAGATAGAATAAAAATCTAATAAACCAGGGGTCTCTGAACTATGGCTCACGGGCCAGATCCGGCCCGTAAGGGCTTTTCAACGGCCCACGGATGCTTTTTAAAATATTACCTATGTATGTCACATATAAAATACATCCAAATATAACCATTTTTATTTCAAAAAATAACCAGAACATACGGCTTTTTTAAGCAGACATGTTCGCACGATTCATAGCGCCGATGTCCGAACTGACTGCGATGTGCTGTTAACAATACGCGTGTTCACTCTGACGTCACTGTGATAAAACACAGTTGCGTGTATCCATAGAGTATGCGGGAAGGTAGCGGGGACGAGAAGGGACCACTATTCGAAATTGTTCAAGCATACTCGGTAAGATTGATGCCAATGCCCAACCGGGGATTCACCGGGTTAAGATAAGCTGGCGTATATGGCACATACCGTCCATACCTTATCAACCGTGAACAGTTTTACTCACTGGACATCCCAATTATAACGTAGGATGTCTTATACCATTTATTTTTACATGTATATATTTTCTCGTGGGTTCCCATATTTAATTTGAAAAATGTCAATGTTAAAGAAGAGAAAAGTTGACAGTGAATGTTGGGTCTTTAATGAACAATGGACAATTAATTACTTCTTCGTGCAGTGCAAAGACAATTGTTTGTGTCGTATTTGCAAAGAGTTATGTAACAGTATTCAAATAATACAACTTGAAACGACATTATATAAGCAAACATAGTGAAAAATTCGACAAATTTGAAGGAAAATTACGTGAGAAAACGCTACAAGAACTTAAAGACAGTTTAACAAGTCAACGAAATGTTTTTAAAAAAGTTGCAAATGAAAATATTGCCTCGGCTAGAACCAATTATCGTGTTGCGGCAATCATTGCTAAAAAAGGTAGTCTGTTTTCAGATGGTTATGTTAAAAAATGTATTTTAGGAACAGTTGAAGAAATTGTTCCGAATGCAGTAAAATATTTGCTAGATTAAGCTTCAAGGAGAGTTGAGGATTTAGGATCAGATATCACTTTTCAACACAAAGAAAAAGCTAGTAATTTTAATCATTTTTCACTGGCGATTGATGGTAGCGAAGACATGAGCCATACTGCTCAGTTAATTATTTTTATCCGTGGAATAAATCAGAATTTTGAAGTAACTAAAGAACTAGCAGCATTGAAGCGTTTGAAGGACACTACTACCGGAGAAAACATATTTTTTAATGTAACAGAAACAATCAATGGATTTGATTCAATTGGGAAAAACTTGTTTGCGCAAAAAGTATGGTTGGTTCTAATGTTGGTTTAATTGGAAGAATTAACAGATTATTTAATACCAAAAGTATCCATCAACCAATGGACTTTCATTGACTTTCATCAACAGTTTTTATGTGGAAAAGTTCTTAATTTAAAGCCTGTGACGTCTACCGTTATTTCTATTGTAAATTATAACATATAAGAAATGCTGAATGGAATCATCGCCAGTTTCAAAGTTTTTCAGAGGATATTGAATCCGAGTACGGTGATTTGTTGTAACACAGAGAAGTGCGGTGGCTAAATCGCGGCAACACGTTAAAACGATTTTTTGAACTTCGAAATGAAATTGACATATTCATGATGGAAAAATCGAAACCAGTTCCAGAATTTTCTGAACCTGCTTGGATGTGGGATCTTGAATTTTAACTGATTTAACTGAACATCTCAATTGTCTCAATGTAAGTCTGCAAGGAAATGGAAAACTTGTGCATGAACTTTTTTTATATTAAGGCATTTCAAGCAAAATTAGAACTTTTAAAAAACAGTCGCAACAAAATATTTTTTCACATATAGTTCTGGCAACAAAGAAACAAGCCCATAGTTCTCATTAGCCCTATTTCAATGCCGGTGGCGAAGTGAAATATCTGAATATGATTTTTATTTGAATAGTTTATAAAATATTTATTTATTATCATTATTAAGAAAAAAATATAAATTTACATCTTCGTTAAGATTTAGGTCAAATAATAGGACTTTGACTTATACATTTTGGAAAATAAATTTAAAACAATTTTCTCAAAGCTACTTTGGAAGAGATGCATGCTACTCAGATATTATTAAGTAAATAAAAGTAACAACGCTAATTTAAAGCTACTCTTAGGACAAATGACGTTAATTTTAAGGTATGCTTCGGTCATCATTGAAACTGATGAAAGCGTGGAAGAATTTCGGTACAATATAAAAAATATATTAGAAAAAAGAGAAACCATGGCAGATGATTGGAATGCATGGGTTAGCGTGAAAAGTAACGATTTTGAATCGGTGCTAGGCACGTTTGGTGATAGACGGGCACATGATAGGTGTGGGTAATACACCAAAAGTATGTTCTTGTGCCAAGTACATTTTTTGACAACAGTAGAAATCTTATTTATGCGTGGGAACAATTAAATGAACGAACATTAATTGACTACATGTGCATGTATTCTTCACTGCAAAACATTTAGAAAAACACACAGTTAAATTAGATAATACAATAATGTAGTTCTTGTTCTAAACTAGAGTAAATATTTGCCAAATATCCTTTTTTATATTCTATTATATTATTAATTAAACACTTGAAAAAAAACTCTGGGAACACTTAAAAACACATGTTAAAAAGTAACGAGGTGCCTATTGATGGGACAAGATGGAGTTTTCGTTGGACCTTTGAAAATCCTTTGTTTCATGTTGGTGGTTGATTTTTGTCTTCTCAATGTTAAAGCAAGAAGAAGTTATCAGCGAATTTTTAAGTTATCGTAGAGAGGTTGTTTTTCCGTCGAGGGGGCTCGTCGCCATTTTACAGAAAGAAGTAAACTCTCCTTAATCAGAAAAAAGTACGATCAGGTAAGAAAGATTATACTTTCATGCCATAAGTATCGATGGGACAAATGATGTTTTCACTAGAGCTTTGAAGATCCCTTTTTTTCGTGTTGATTTTCGTTTTTGCAGAGGCGCTGTCTGTGTCTTTTCAGTGGATGATATTGTTAAAACAGGAAAAAGTTATTTGGTGCGATGGGAATAGATTTTTTAAGTTGCGTCGAGAGGTTGTTCTTCCCGTTGAGAGGATTCGCCGCCATTTGACAGAAAGAATGGGAGAAATGGCTCCGTAATTGAAGAAACGTAGGAACCTGGCAATTTGAACTTCCATGCCATAAATTGTTATTAATTAAAAAAACATATGTCAAAATTGTAATAATTTGAAAACAGTGTATTAAACTAAATAATAACAATGTTCGAGTGCAATCGTTATCTTTCTCTTTTAACTTTATACGTATTAAACTTTCCACTATGTTTTCCTACTTGAGTGAAATGAAGATAATGTTAATTTTATTTATACATTTTATTTGATTTTAATACATCAAAATCATATTTTATTAACTTTATTGCAAATCATACAACGGAGATGGTTAGTTTCTAGAATTCACCTGCTTTTTTGATAAACATAAATCACTATTCCCGCAATTTGAAAAGTATCATTGTCAGAATTGTATGGAGCAAATCAATGAATTAAAAATAGATTTTTATGTAAAATTATAATCACGTATTATTTGGAACTTATCCAAAACGTATTTTATTCCATTTTTTCTTGTACTGTGGTGTCGATGTCGAAACACTTCGATTTTGTAGTGCGGACGTGTAGAAAATGTAGACAAATTGAAAAGTACTTATTTTTGTGTTGTGATATTGTAAATGATTATAATAATAATATTTTAATTGAAATGCTATTGAATTGAAACATTGTCATAATTTGATTTCGCATTCACATGGAAACTGTGTCGATTTAAGTTAGCAGTTATGATAGTCAAGCTAAAAAAATCCAGACTCTCCAGGGTATAAATTGCCTCAAGGTAGACATTAAATTGTAGTTTCATGCTCAAATTCAAAGACTAATATTTCCAAGAAAGACAAATAACATATCCTTTCCTTAAAATTTCATAATTTATATTCAGATTTTTTTTAATATATTTTAATAAAGCAAATTATCAACAGGCACTGGTGACACAAAACTGAAATGTCAAATTATGTTATGACACCAAATTTGGAACGTAAATTCTTAAGTAATCTTAAGTTGGTTTGGCCAGTGAGAGAATGAGTTGCAAAAGACTTATTAAATAAATACATGTCTAAAATTAATGGAGAATGAGGAAGAGGTAATAAACCAAGGAAAGACCTGGAAGAGAAAGTTTAAGAGATTTTAGCTGACAGTATCAAAAACAGGAGAGCATGCATGAAAAGATGTATGAATGTCGAAAAAGAAAAGGCAGTGTGTGTATATATAATGGCATGGAGATATTTCCTATTAGCTTACTCCAAAAGTGACATAGTCTGATGTATGTATGTGAATTCTTACATTTTTCTGATTCGAAGACAAAAGTAATATTCTTATGAAATTGTACAAGTAGACTTATGAGATATTTAGTAGCTAAAAGGAGTGGTTAGAAAGCTCTCTGAATTGCTATAGTTCGCTTAAGATTTTATCTAAATTTGAATTCTGTCAGTAAGTAAAATATTAGAATTTAATGTTTAAGTTGGTCTCAAAATAATGGGCAATGTGATATTTATGTATGTAAATCCGAGCATTCAAATATTAGTTCCATCATTTCATTTAAACTATTAGTTTTGTATTTCAAATTTGAATATCCAAATTGTATTTGGACCTATTTATTGTCAAGTATTTTTTTTAATTCTTATTTTACTCATATTTCATCAGAATAAGACAAAAAAAGAATCTATTATAATCCTTTTCCACTCATCACAATTATTTTTCTCAAAATGGGATAAAGTGGTAAAATCAATATCTGAATTGAATTTTTTTATATGTTCATGATTTAAATTTCAATATGAATATAAAAAATACGCTAAATTAATATACAAAAATACACTATATTACTGATAATGTTAATTTGAATATCTTTAATGGGACACCTCTGTATGGTTGCCTATTCTGCCTGTTTTCTAGCAACAGCCCTGTCAGTAATGTCAAACTGAAAGTTGACCATGAAATGTATTTTAAGACATTGTCTATTTCAAATAATTCAGACATCTTTTAATATACATCTATTTCATTTAACTTTTGCTCCAAGGTATTGTAAAATAAAATGTTTTCTCAAAGAAAGCTAAGAACTTGAGATTAGAAATTTTAAAATTATATTTTATTTTATTTTTTAGATGCCTGAACACAAAGTAACATCAGAAATATATTCTGAATGTGATTATAGAACTACTAAAACTCCAGTAATTAATGGCAGTGAGTATGCACACCTTTTTACAAATTTTGTATCATTAGTTATTTAGCACTTCCATACAAATACAGTAGATTTATTGCTTTAACCCTTTAAGTGCCGGAAGTTGTTAGTATGGCCGTACCCAGCAGGCCCGGATTTTTTTCAACAAAAATAAAACCTAAAAATTTATATTTTTTATATACAGATAAAAGGATATTATGAAAACTTACTAAATTTATACACCATGGGGTGTTTGAGCTGCCGTTCACTCAGAAAAAGACAGTTTAAATATTCACAAAATGTCAGGGTTGTCACAACTTGACACAGAAAACACGTTTACTTATAAATATAGTGGAATATAATATACTTTGTAAACTAAAATCAACAAATTATCTGTATGATGCATAATAAAGCACAAAAGGTAAATAAACTATAAAATAAAACCGTAAAAAGTCTATATAAACGTCATATTATGCCGCAAAACTACCGCCAATAACCAAAGAATACATGAAAACACACTTTGTAAATAAATACTTGGAAAACTTAACAAAAATAATGCACATTAGTTAAAAATCAACCATTGAACAAAACTACAAACGAAGTCATTATAAATCATCGCAATTACGACGCAAAAAAACTGTAGTCGGTAACCCTGTATCAGAGACACGTACTATATTGACTGTCAGTGAAAGCTTTTAGAAAGATGACTGTAACTTTGATAATATCGGTAAATTGTTATATTTAAGTATTTCTTGACCATCCCAATAGATGTCCCTATGTGTTATAATTTATAAATTATTACAATTGGATTTGATATTGGCTCGCGACAAGCTCAAAGGAGAGTGCGTTTACGCGTTCATTTTGTATGACCGGTCTGGCGAGCACTGAATCCGAGAACGCGCTCGTGGCAGTGAACCGGTTAAAGCAGTTTCTTCAAATCAACCACCTCTTATTTCATAATAATTATTATTATACATGACCGTGTCTTTAATGCAGTGTATGAAAACTAATATTTGAGAAAAAAAGGATTTTTTTTTTAAATTATAAATCTCAAGGGTGTGGGCTGAAAAACATCTGGTGCCCTCACGGCTGGGCTCGCCCTATATTGGTGGGGTGTATCTTGGCCGGGAATGTTATTAGATGAGCCCAGATCTTTTGATAGCTTCTATGTTGCTATCAATAAACCTATATTTATTTATTATTTAGAATAAGGATTAGGATGGGAATTGTATGAGAGTTAAGGACAAGGAATATTTTGAGATAAATAATACTCCTTTAGTTTATTTTTTATCTATAGGGATAAAGCACACCTGATTCAAGAAGATTTTTGCAAAGTTCAGCCGAGTGAACTGCAAGAGATTTATTGGTGTCGCTTATAATTACAGATGTATATTTTTTTGTATTCAATATGTATAGTACCTAGTTCAAATACATTACTTTGCATTATTTTAAACACATATTGAAAAGTAAAATTCCCACAAGTATGCTACTCAAGATAAAATGGAGAATATGGGTTTATGAAGGGTATTTTTTTAACATGATGTTAAAATGTTTATGTTTTTCATAACTTGGTTCAGATTCCCATTAAAAATTAAGTCTTCATTTAAAATTTCCCTTGAAGGAAAGCATGTAAAAAAACTGCATTTTAAAATTTTCCTATTTTTTTTTTGCAGATGTGGTTTCTGAGTTTCCATTTGATTATCCCCAAGAATCAAAGGGTGTGCATCATGATGAAGATGGGGATCTGATAGTCAATAGACCAAAAAAAGGCAAAGTGCAAATAGGTTTGTAAATATTTGATCAGTTTACCAAAATTCTTTCTTTTGAATAAAGTTCAGTCTCTTTTATATATCTGTTTTAACTCACTCTCAACAATACCCTATTTCTTAAAATATCTTTCTTTATCTTTGATGAAAGGTGTAAACATTTATAAAATCTGATCGGAACTTTGAACAAGCATGTAACCTTTGAAGATATAATACGTTTGAGAGGTTTCTGGACCCTTTTAGAAGGAGATTTAAAGATCGTTATTTTTCCATTAGTCATCAAAGCTCAATGACACTTAATGATGTGCCAAAGAACAAACCCTTTCAAATTGACCGGCCAAGTTTGCCAATACTAACGGAGCGATCTCGAATACGCACCGGACGGAAACGCAAATTCATATAGGGCAGACAGAGATGTACAGTAAACCGTGAGACAGCGATAGTTCTTAAGGAATTCATACAAATATATATTAGCAATATTTAGTTTACAATTGTGCAGCGCTCCAATGTCGATTCGGTTTACTTCGTGAATTACCCAGTAACTCACGTAATAAACTGAATGATTTATAGGAGTAAAGAATTTGGCAGCACCTAAAAACATTCAAATTTATTTTAAAATTGTGAATGTTTAATACGTAATTTTAATTTAGTCGTGAGAATGTAGTGTGATATTGTCTGAATATTATTCGTGTTTTGTGAAAATTTAGTGTGATATTGTCTGAATATTATGATAACATTGAACATTGACAAATGTGTTGAAAGTAAGGGTTGTGTGTCCATAACCTATAAAAATAATAATTCATTTTGTCTAAAGTCTAAATAAAGCATTCACTCAATTCAGTTACTAACAAATATTCAGAAATGAGCGTAATTAATAATTATAATGTAGAATACATTAAAAATAATAATTTATCATTTGATCAAAAACTTGACATAAAAATTCGCAGATTGCCTAGACCAAATTCAGAAATTAAACAGCAGTCTAAGTCCAAAAATAAAAGTTTTGTTCTTTCTTTTAATTTTGATTTACATAATAAAGCTTCCTGGCTTTTATAATATAATGTTTTAATGACTTCAACACGTTGTTGCGGAGTTAGATGCTCCGTAATAAATTTTTATTGACCACCTCCACGTCTGTCAAATATGAACTGACAAATGACAGCCAAAACAAAATGGCGGCCAAACAAAATCGGCCTGCAACATAAAGCGCACCCTGCATATTGCAAGAAAGTTCTTCTCTTTTTTTGAAAAGCTAGTGGATAGATATTTTTAAATAAAAGAGTCTACTTTTCACTTTTTTTTAAATACGAGGCGTATCCAGAAAGTAAGTGTACTGAGGCTCTCACGACCGGATGGATTTTATTTTCGACATGTTGGCTACACTTCCGTGTAGCCTGACCCTTCCCCTCCGCAACGAGACCGGTTCGAGGTCAGTACGTTGAGAAGTGTCGACGCGACAACACGCTTCGTGAAAAATGTCAAACCAATCTCCCGCCAAGTGCGAAATTTTGTAAAAAGGCAAGAGTTTTTGAGGCGCTGCAAACTCCATGGAGATGAATTTCTCCGCTCCATCGTTACTGGAGATGAAACTTGAGTTGCACACTACACGCCTGAAACCAAAAGGCAGTCTCAACAGTAGCGTCACACCTCTTCACCCTCCGCCAAAAAGTTCAAAACCACAATTTCAGCCAAGAAAATCATGGCATCCGTGTTTTGGGACTGTCAAGGCATAATTTTAATTGAATATATGCCTCAAGGGGAGACCATCAACTCTGCAAGATACTGTGAGACTGTAAAAAATATTGCGGAGGGCGATTCAGAACAAGAGGAGAGGCATGCTGACAAAGGGAGTCTGCCTGCTGCACGACAATGCAAGACCACACACGGCCAACGCCACGAAGGAACTGCTCGCCTCGTTTAAATGGGATGTCCTGAACCATCCCGCGCATTCCCCTGACCTAGCACCTTCAGATTACTATCTCTTTACCTCCCTGAAGCTGCACATGGGAGGAAAAAGGTTTTCAACCGACGAGGAGGTAAAGGAGGAGGTGGAGAAGTGGACGGAGGGGTTGGCAGGAAACTACTTCGAGGAAAGCATCAAAAAGTTGATACCCCGCTTCACCACCTGCATTGAGAGGAATGGCGACTATGTCGAAAAATAGCTTACATATGTACTACGGTAACCACGTAATTTTTTTGTTTAAATAAAAAAAATTGTAACCTACAAAAATTCAGTACACTTACTTTCTGGATATGCCTCGTACATAACATGATAATTATATTTTCCTGAAAAAAAGATAAACAGTCTTATATATCCGACATGCGTATCAAACTAACAGGACCCTTAAAAAGATGACGATCAAATCAAAGCTTTGATTGACAATAACCAGCGTTTTAAAATACAAGAAAATATGAAAAACCACAATCCATAAGCAAATTACAGTACCCGGCGGTAAGTAATACACATCGGGCTTAAGAAAGGGTCTGACGGCCATAATCGTCAAACTTTGGCTTTGTAAAGCGTCGTCTCTGTTCACCGAGAACGCTTCACAACGACTGACAAATCGCGATGGAACACGTGTATGAATGACAGAGACGACGCTCTACAAAACTGAAGTTAGCCGATTATGGCTGACAGTCTTTTTCTTAAGCCCGATATGTATTACTTACCACCGTGTACTGTACATCTAAATATAATTATGCATTTGAATTTGACCTAAAAATACTAAATTACTTTCCAGAAATCCCAATATATAAATATATTTTTTCACTTTTAGTTGTACTTCTCCCATTTATTCCATTAAAACTTCAATAAATTTGCAGTGTGGTTATTTACACAAAGGTTGACTCAAAAATGGCTTGATTTATTTCGTTATACATTTATGTTAATCTCAGACCTAATCCAAGTTTTCTGACTTCTGCAATATTTGAGTGGTGTAATAGTGAGAATGCATCTTAATAACACAAATTATTTCTTCGTTAATTCATTTGACATCAAAATATTAACCTCAATAACTCAAAAACTACAATAATCAGGGAGGGTATTCCTGCAAATAAGCCTGCAATAGAATAAAAATACTTTGTCTCGTATATTATTTCTAGAACACAGTACTAGCACAGCCCTATCACTAGTTGGCCTGCAAGTGTGGAGAGGGGCTTTTCTGCTAGGAGATCTGGTGTTACATTGGAGCCGCACGGGGCTGCTCCAGAATAGCACAGTGCTGGAGCTTGGCGCTGGAACGGGCATCACTTCGTTTATGACTGCGATGTATGCCAAAAAAGTTATTTGCACAGGTACTAATTTTCAAACACATTTATGGTAAATTTTCTCATTTCGATTTAGGCATTCAACAATTTTTACAAAATAAATATTAACTAAAATTGCTGTTAAAAATAAGTACATATATTATATAATATTCATACAACAGCCCAAGGCTCAAAAGGCCCAGGGCCAAATGCCGCACATGGAAGCATTTTTAAAAAGCAAGGACACACACAAGAAAAAAAACTGTTAATGAATTAAAAACAATAACAGAATATACTTCATCAAAAGAATATCAATGAATATGCTTCGGTACCTCAATATATATTCTTTATTCTTTTTTACTCATTAAAAATATTTTTTACAGAAATAAAAATATCACGAAATTTATTTTCTTACACTCTGAAACTGGTTCGAAGTCGAGACTTCATCATCATGTACATAAACTTCTTTAAAGAAGTTGGCAAATAAATTTTTGAGTTTTGATGACTCCATAATTTCCCTACTATGACAGGATTGCCATTTATGTCAGTATCGGTATTCTATGAAGGTTATTTTTCAATTTATGCTTTTTACTCAGTATAACCTTTAGCCACTTTGCGTCTCGAAATTTGACCATTATCAGGTTTGTCATTCTTCATTCCTAGTCTAAAGACGTTAAATTCAACATTTGATATTGAGTTTTCCAATTCAATAAGAAAATGAGTAATTTTCTCAGAACCCTCCTTTATTTGACCTATTATGTGCTGTGCTTGCAGTGCTCTTTGTTATGTCAGAATTAATCATATTTTCTGTTTTACTCTCTTTCATTAATTTCAATGACCGCTTCGCACTATGTAGATATGTTGGTTTCTCATGAGTCAGTCATAACTTATATAATGTTAATTCTCCCTCAATATCGACCATTTTTATAGACATTTGACTAATTGCTCTCATTATATAGTTGGTTTGAGGTATATTTTTCGCCATTTACTCCTAGGTAAATTTGTTGGTCGGATCCATTGTAAGGGTTGTTAGAGTGGATGCAGCATCTCTTGTATAGGTTGTCCTCGACTTACGACCGAGATACGTTCCTGAACTTTGGTCGCAAGTTGAATTGGTTGTAAGTCGAATTTCATACAAAATTGTATTAAAATAAAACATGTACATATATTATAATTGGTTTTATCAAACACTGTTTGTTCCACTTTTTGTAACGGTATAACCCACCGGTTTCAAGGCTTTCACCTCATTATCAGGAGAGCACAAACAAGACTGAATTCTGTTCGAACTGGTACCGAGATACACGCTTCTAACGGTAAACATTAGGGTTGGGGGAGGCATGGGACAACCTCAGCGAGCAGCAGAGAGATTCTTGAGATATATGTGTTTGTCAGATGTTCACCTCGATGCACTGACTTAGAAATTTCTAGGGCCTCGAATCTGTCCAATTTATTTCCGTTACTAATGACATGTAAGAATTTGGCATCATCGATAGAAAATGTATGGTTTTCACGGTGACAATGATTAGCCATTTCAGAATAAATTAGAGAATTTGTTAAGGCGGATTTGTGTTCACGAAATATCTTTTCAAAAGATCTTCCTGTCTTTCCTATATAGAAATTATCACAGTCAGCACATAAAAGTTTATACACACCGCTGTTGCTAAGTATTTCATTTTTGCCTTTACGGTAAATAAGAGTTTCCGGAGATGAAAATTTGTGTAAAAAAGCTGACTTAAGTCGTAAATGCGTATTGTCATAAGTCGAGGACTATCTGTAATTGGAATATATCCCTGATTATCCATTTATTTTATTATTATTATTACAAGATGTGAGAAAATAATTCACTTCAGTAAAGAATGACCCTGACCTGTTTTTATTGTGCTGTATATGTAAGCCTATTGCTAGGAGTTCCATTGGCAATGTGCGGCTTACTGAACAGTGCACTAATAAATTATTGAATGTAAATTTCAAAATTGTGTTAGTATATTTATTGAATTTACTTGAACTAGTCAACCATCAACCAGCATTACTACGTTTTTATGTTAAAGATTGAATGAAAAAAATCTCTAAATTATACAAGGAACAATTAATTTAATACAAGATGACAAATATGTGTATACTCTACTAAGAGTTTACTTGAATATAATGTGGCGACCGTATGCGCGGTCACTGAACCCACGAGACGACCTTTGCACACCTTCACAATCCGAGACAATCAATGGACAAAGTCCACGCGTCGGTCATTCAACTCGCTACCAACCGAGAGCGCATTCCATGAGGAAACGAGAAAGCAACACATCTTTTGCGCTGTCTCCCAAAACAGAAAGAATACCTACACGCGACAACAAACGTATTGTAAACGCAGAGAGGAGACAGCGATATATCGCGTGCGCATTCCCGCACACATTCAATAAACATTATAAATACCGACGTCTGTCAATAAAATTCCTTTTTACACATTCCGATTTCGACGAGTTTTTATTTATCAACAATCATCCTCATCATCTCTCCTTTAAGGAACAACCGTTCCTAAAATGACATTACTATGAGTATATTTGTTCATGGTCCAATTTATTAAGACATAGAGGATAGATCTCAATACCATTTTATCTACGCACACAGCTTTTGCATTTTGATTTTACATTCACATATTTCAATGTCTTTCTGAATAGTTAAGTAAGATTGCAATGTGTAATAAGTCCGCCATATACAATTAACATGCATAAAATGCAGTGTTTTTACAAGAACAATTAGCGTACTTTGTCCTACGAGTAGCTGTAAAGTAGGATTTTTTAATTTTACTACTTTAGTTGTATCCTACTTTAGATTGAAAAGTACCTGCAACATAGCTACTTTCTCAAAGTAGTTTTAATAACACTGATGATGATATTAAAAAAAATGTATTTCTTTTCAGATGTAGATGTAGGTGGAATATTAGATCTTATAAAATTGAATGCCAAACTGAACAAAGATCTTATAAAATCAGAGTTTACCGTGACAAGTTTAGACTTCACAAAAAAATTTTCAAGCCAAATAAAAAAGGATCTGTCTTCTGTGGATATAGTATTTGCAGCCGATGGTGAGTGTACTTTTTTAAATTTCAAAATGTTGGTACAGCAACAAATTTGATTCTTTTGAAAAATATATTTTATTGTTTAATTGTGATGATCATCTTCATTATATTTTTTGATAATTTTATCATTTGAGAATTATTTCAACATAATATTGATAAAATTAAATAAACATTTTTTTTAAATTTGACACTTTTTAAGAGATACTAGAACAAATTAGATGCGCCCTTGGAGTTAAAATCATTAAATGGCGCCATAAAAATACATTGATTTAATTGCCGCGAAGTGGCGCACTGAATTTCAGTACGGAATTAGAACCATGTACTGTGCTACTCCGAGTAAATTACGAGGGCATTTTTTCCACCTAGCATTTGGGGGAGCAAAGATACCTCTGACTTTGGTCCTATCTATTATTTTACAAAAAAAAACAAAGATTTTATTATGATCCAGTTTTTTTAAGCATAAAATCAAACCAATTTTTTTATCTAAAAGAGTTTCTCTCCATGAGCAGGTTGTTATTGCCCTAAAAAGTTATTTCTCTAAAGAACAGCAAAGAGAAAAAAAAACACATGACTGAAACTCACATTTTGGGGTTTTGTCCAAAAACTATTACTTCAATGATACTCCAATCCCCATCAATACTATACTTCAGAAAGTCTAGGATGAACCGTGCGATGTTTTTCACAAAGGAATGGGGTAAAATCTTTTTTTTTACAAATCGAATAGTTTTTTTACAAATCGAACAATTGTTTTTCTCAAAACTGACGTTTTAATTCCTAATTTTCATTATACTGACTTTCTAATGTATTGTATGATTTGTATGTATCTTTAAATAGGCCAAGATCCACAATGAATTAATACTAATTATGAACATTTAATTAAAATCGATTTCTCGAAATCGATTTTTGAAAATCCAATTATCGAATACCCCATCCCTAGCCAATGCAGACTAACGTAGTGACTTTTGACAAATGTCACCAAATATTATTTGATTTTAACAAACTGCCACATTTTTGCTAATTTGTGACAAGATGTATTAATTTGTCATTGTTGTTAGTTTTATGTAATGTATTTACCTAAATAACTTGCTATTTATTAGAATCGAGGCTTATATTAAAGTTGATAAAATAATTAAAATTACTGAACATCGTTACAAGGTTGTATTGGGGCAAATTTGTGAGCTGTCATACGGTTCATCCTAGATTTTCCGAACTATAGCAGGATTTGTGTAATATTTTATCATTAAAGTCTTTTTTTTTAGTAATTTATGATGACACTCTCACTGAAGCCTTTGTAAATGTCTTAGAAAAACTTC
Organism: Odontocerum albicorne; assembly: GCA_949825065.1. Taxonomy (NCBI): domain Eukaryota; kingdom Metazoa; phylum Arthropoda; class Insecta; order Trichoptera; family Odontoceridae; genus Odontocerum; species Odontocerum albicorne. The sequence goes on from OX463845.1 coordinate 13,705,022, forward strand.
TAAATAATCCTCCAGCAAAGAAAATATTAATTGCTTTGGAAAAGAGGTACGTGTTCACACTGGCAGACATGGATTCGGTCGCTCCATGTTACGAGACATTCCTCACATTGCTGGACAAAGCTAAATACAAGAACCTCAAACACGAATGGAAGATTGAACAGCTACCAATAGATTTTCCGCAGTATTTCAAATACGATAGAGTTAAAGAACTTATACTGTGGCAAATTTCAACAGGAAAGTTTTAGTGTGACTTAATTAGTTAATTTTGTGTTTATTTATTAAACTAGTTCATTTTATATGTATTAGTTTATAACAATTTCGTTATATAAACAGTTGCCCAGATTTTACAGTTTTCAAGTGAACTTCTAAACATCTCAACATTATTTTGTACAATCTGATTCGTTTCATGCATAGGTGCACTTGAACATCATACAAGTAGCTAACGTTAAATATGGAAATTAAAATTCAACAAATATGAATAAATAATGAATTGTAACCGGAAGACTGATTATCAATATACTAGGTTACAAGTCTCTATATGTCGAAAAAAGTATTTTCACGCTCTGACCAACATCAAGACAGAGCTTTGACCAACATCGAGACAAGTTTACAGAACAAAACATAAGCTCAATTATTACTCTTCCTCACCATAAGCATAATTTTTGTACTCGTAAAAAGAGACTCGTCATCACATCACGACATGGTTTTAAAGAAAATTTAGAACAAGAATAGCTCATTAATCTTTATAATACTATATTGATATGTTTTAAGTTTGCAGATTGCACAAAAAAAACTGAGTGCAAAAATTTTTTTTATAGAAAACCAAGATCACTAGAGAAAACAATATAGCAAACCAGTTATATAGAAAGGTTATATAAAAAAACCAAGATCACTGGAGCAAAGAAAGCAATAGTTCTCTTCTCAAAAAACCTATGTGTTGATGGTGTAAAAACTACATATTTGAGGAAAAAGAAAAAAAGCTGAAAAGAGAAACTTGTCAACTTTTTATTTTGAAAAAAATTAATGATTTATTCTGATATTTCTCAAATATCAGTCTAGAAGTGCAAATGAATGGCTCTTTTGCCATAGATTATGAAGATAGTTCATCTTATTTCTTAAATGATGGCTACAATATTTACCTACAAGGATTTGCTATCTTTTGAATTAAAATTGAATGTAAAAACATTTTATATTATGTCACACTTTTCATAGTTGTGCCATGTTTAAGATACCCAATCTGTAAGGCAGTGCTTAGACAAAATGTGAAGTAAAAAACAATTAAATAAGCTTTATTATGGTTGTGCAAATACAAAAAAGTGATAAACATATTTAACAAGTATTGAAGTATTTAATAAGTATTGAATGAATTGACATTGATTATTTTTTGAAGTGTTTTTATAAGATTCACTAATTTTTATAATAAATTTTGAGAATATTTGATGGTGTTTTATTCATTATCATTTTTTTTTAAATACAGTTCTTTCCCACTTTATTGTTACTTCAAACTATAGTAATATATCGTTGATTGTGCATCACCATGTTTTATGGAAACAAATATGCGATAAAGTGCCCAAAACTTAGATTTCTTGGCAACAAAATATATTTCAAACGACACTCTTATTTTTTCTATCAGCATCGGTGTTTAGCATTATTGTTGAGCAAACTGCTGGCATCTCAGTTCCTGGCTCTTGACTGATTTTATTTAAACTTCCAAATTTATCTTATTGAATCTGATTTTAGATTTTTCTGTAATGTATTAACTACTATACATAAGTCTTAAAACCGTTTGCAAATAGCACAAACTTAATCTGGATGATGAGAGACTGCGGCAGATTAAGCTAGCTGAGTGTCTTCGAATTGGATTTCATTATCATCAAAACTTCAGGTTTGATCTTGCAATACTTGCTGACGGGAGCAGGTTTCATATAAATTAAGAGATAAAAATCGACACTTTTCCTCAATTATGAAGGATTGGTCATATTTATTCTGATGTTTTCATTTTGTTTTCTTCTCAAATTGAAGAGTTTATTTGCAGCCTTGCTATGCGGACAGAGTCTTGAATGTTAAGAATTTATGCCACTATCAAGCCCTTATAGATTTGGAATGCAATCTTATCATTTGTTTGTAAAAAACGTTCAAAGAGTGTGAATAAATGGAGTTAATGTATCAATCTTCTCTCACAATTGAATTGAGGAATATGGAATCCCAAATTAGTCACCCACGAAAACAAAAAAATTATAATTTTCATTACATCATATTATTCGGCATTCTGGATCGTCCAACCACAATCAAAATGTATATGTAATGCCGATTTTAAGACTATGGATTCATAGCTAAAAGTGAAAATAGTTTAAAGCCTGCAATCGCAATGTTTAACTCGCAGTACTCTGTATGTATTACATAAGTATCTACTGTTTATCTTTACAGAAAAACAAAGTCACACTTTGCACAAATATACTTTGCTCTATACAACTGCACAGGAAACACATGTTTTGAAGTATTAAAACAACATTTTTTTCAATTTAATAAATTCATCAACCGTCATTATCGGTTATCCGACCCTACTCTAATCCTGGTTAAGTTGGATGGTTGAAAGTCTACTGTTTCTTTATACTATTCTTAAACAGCATGATTTCAAATTAGTTTATACTTCTTTTAACAATTTTAATACATAATTTTAATTTTGTTTGATAAAAAATAATAAAAACTGTCAAATAACCCTTATATTGAAGACATAAGGTTTTGAACCTAACTGTTAAAAAGGGTGGGTGGTTTTCTCAAGTTATTTTATTCTCTTAGGTAAAGAAATAAAAATGCTGTTATTAAGTAGTAAAACATTATAATAGAAAATATTCAATAAAACAGACACAAAGGACATTACAATTTGAGTGAATTCTTATAAATTTGAAAATTTAACAAAATAACACTCGTAAAAAAATAAAATTCTCATGCGTATTTGGAGTTTAATTCTATTTCCATGTTATATTTTTATAAAAATGACCTACAAATATTTGTGGAATATTTTTATCAAGAAATATCAGATAGATGAAATTATTTATGTTGTGCTTGTGTACCATCACGCCGTTTCCCTGTCGAGGTAGGCAGAGAGGACAAAGCGTCTGACTTTCCTATCACAAAACATCTTTCGCCTCCTCGACACCCATACACATTTTTACATTTTCTTCTTTCGAAATATTCACTTGATCCAACCATACGTTCCTTGGTCTTTCTCTACCACACCTTACACTCACATTTGCACCATATATTTGTTTTTGTTCACTCATTACATTCACTAAAAATTAATATTTGAAATTTCATTTTTTTACAATACATACATACCAGCAGACGATGTTCCTTTTGGGGTAGGTAGTACAAGCCTTTCTATCATGCACACAGCTCTTGTAGATCCACATCCATAAATCTTGTTGTACATTCTGTCCTGTTTCGCATACTTCTTACCTTTCCCTCAATTAAAATTTCTCCAACTATCTCCTTCTTTTCTCCATTAATTTTAGACATTTATATTTATTACGTAAGTATTCCACTACTCATTCTTTCATTGTGGCCAAACCATCTCAAGATCCTTAATTTTACTTATAACATCCACCTCTAACAAACAGTTATTTTTTATCCGATCATTTACCCTATGAAACATTGTAATACCAGATATTCTACGTAAGGCACACATTTCTATCGCATTTATTCTGCTCTTATTATTTTTCAATGTTTAGATTTTTCTTTCTTACATCAATGTTGGCACTAGCACACCACTATGTACAATAATTTTTGAAGATTTTGCAATTGATTTACTAACAGTGCACCGTTGACCTTGTTATCTGCAACAACACACCTTTCAATATCTTTCTCTATCATACTATCTCTTGAAAACATGCTCCCAAAGTAGCAAAATTATTTAACACGTTCAGTGCTGAAGACATGCCTCCCGTGTCCATACGAACATACGCCTAGTCTGCAAGACACGCTAGGCGTGTTCTGTTGTTAATATGTTTGCACGAAATTTCTCAGCACGGTATCTATTTATGCAAAATTTTATTTGCAGTGAATGTGTTAATTAATTATTTTTTTATTGCTAGTACTTTGAAACAACAACTTAACAGAAGTTAAGCGTAATGCATTGAGCTATGACAAGAAGAATTTTTTGGTAACCCCTTGAGAGACTAAAATTAATAAATGGATTTTATGCCAATCAGGTGGTGTGGCAGAGACAGTAGCAAAACTTCAAACGAACGGGGGTTTGTGTCATGAGATGAGAGAATCCATAACCGAGGATCCAAAAACTAGGCATAAAAATGTGGGCAAACCAAGGACTCGGTTGTTAGATGAAATAAAATACATTTCAGGACTTGAGTGGATATATCTTTTTTTCAGTGGATATAACCATATGGAGATGCAAATGAGTGACTTTTCTCCAACACTAGAATTAACAAGTTTGATAATACGCGCAGATTCCAGTTATAAATAAGTTTTTAAAACATAGTATTAAAGATGAAAACACGTGGTTGTTTTCTTCCCTTCTCCGACTCGCCTTAGATCACGACAAATCTTAAGAGAATCACTCACGAGATCTTGTGAATGATTCTCCAAGAATTCGTTCTATCACAAAGATAGTAGTGTATCCTGAATCATCTAAGGTGTGGCCACAGTTGCAGTGCACATACCCTGCATGTTGGTCACATCGTGAAGAAGTATTCATTAACACATCGATCAATAAGTCCCGGGATTAACTACTAAAACAACATTTGTTTGCCAAAATTCTTCTTTATTCATCAACATAGTCTCCTTCAAGAGTGATACATTCATTCCAACCCTTTCCTAACTTTTCTATGCCAGCCGTGTAGAACGATTTATCTTTGGTTTCAAAATAGGCGTTAGTTTCGGCAATCACTTCTTCATTGGAGCCAAATCTCTTTCCCTGGAGCATCTTTTTGAGGTCTGCGAACAGCCAATAGTCGCTGGAGGCCAAATCTGGAGAATACGGTGGGTGCGGAAGCAATTCGAAGTTCAACTCATGCAATTTGCCCATCGTTACCATCAACTTGTGACACGGTGCATTGTCCTGATGAAAGAGAACTTTTTTCTTCTTCATATGGGGCCATTTTTTTGCAATTTCTGCCTTCAAACGCTCCAATAACGCTATGTAATTGATGGTTTTTCCCTTTTTAAGGTGATCGATGAATATTATACCATGCGCATCCCAAAATACGGAGGCTATAACCTTTCCGGCCGACTGTTGAGTTTTTGGTCGCTTCGGACGACTTTCACCGGCTGCTCTCCACTCAGCTGACTGCCGATTTGATTCCGGAGTATAGTGGTGTATCCAAGTTTCATCCAGTGCCAAACAGCACTCTGAATCATCGATGCGTTGCTGTTTCTGTTCCATTGTGAACAAACGCGGCACCCATTTCGAAAAAAGCTTTTTCATGACCAAATGTTCATGCAAAATAGTGTAAATACTACCAAATGATATCTTCAGGATGTCAGCTATCTCACGCAACTTTACTTTGCGATTTTCCATCACGATTTTGAGGGTTTTTTTTATGTTTTCTGGTGTAACAGCCTCATTTGGACGACCAGAGCGTTCAGCATCATTTGTGTCCGTACGACCGCGTTTGAAATCAGCATACTACCGAAAAATGGTTGTTTTCAACGGAGCAGAGCTCGGATAACACTTCTCAAACCATCGCTGAGTTTAACGGTATTTTTTCCCATTTAAAGCAATGTTTTATCAACACACGAAATTCGGTTTTTTCCATTGTTTTGAAAATAGCAAAGTAGCGTCACTAAAACCACTGTAACTCAATAACACAATGTCGGAATATCATGAAAGTTTGACACGTAACTTCTAAAGACTGGTACTAACTGAGAATGGTATGGATTCATTATTAAACACGTCATCTGTTGGTTAGTCCCGGGACTTATTAATCGATGTGTTATATTCATTCCCAGGAGGACTGGAGGAGATCTATCAGGCAACTCCTGAGGTTGTATCATGGATGAGAAACCTGAAAACCCGAATGTGAGAGAGAAATCATGCGAAAGAAGAATTAAAGATGAATTAAGATAATTTTTAAGAGCCCACTTCTTTTTTGATCATCATAGAATTTATAAATTAAATGTTTTATAATACAGTAATCAAAATAAAAATGTATTAAGTTTCATCAATGAGTATGATTTTCTCATCTGATGATTTCTGGCCTGCTGGTCTTTTTCTTTGTTCAATATTTCCACTGTATTCAAGATCACTTCACTATTCTCTGCCTTTTTTATTGCATAGATTACTTGCACCTCGGGATTGAATTTCACCCTTGCATTCTTTTTGGAATACTTCATATGTTCAGTCTTTTTGGCATCTTTGAATTTATCATCAGTTGCATCATCACCTAAATGAAAAATAGATTATTAATGACTATTGAAGTCTTATTATTATTGTCACATTTGCTTCTAAAGTGGTATATGTAGTTACCATTAGTGTTATTAAAGCTGCTTTGAGAATGAAGCATTGTTTTGTCATCATCATTACCATTGTGCCATATCCCTATTGGGGTAGGCATAGAGAACAGATCTCTACTCTAATCTGTCCTGGCACATATATTTTGCTTTATCCACGTCCATACACCTCATCATGCACACTTAATTATTATAAATGCTTTTCATTCTTCCTTTTTACAGAATTTGGTTAATTTGATCATGCCACGTTTTTAAAGATCTTCCCAAACTTCTCGTGCCTTCTATACTATTTTGATAAATATTATAATTTGTTTACTTGTCCAACCAACTCAATGCTCCTTTCTTCATCTTAAGCACTGCATCTTCTTTTAACATGCACTCTTTCCTAATGTCCTTATTCTGTTATAGATAATTTTTCCACACATCTATACAATGTTAAATTACCAATACTATTGTTTCCACTCTCAGAATGGAGGATAAAGAGACCATAAATTCTCTCCAGCTGACTTTTTGATGGTCCCTGGGGACCACGATTATTTTTTTTTCTTTTACAAAACAAAACAAGAAGATCAACAAAGCTTTTTTGTGCAATAAACAAATGTGTGGTTCATTCTTCCACAGTTCTTTAATCATTAGTTAATTTTGGAAACAGTTCAACAGTGGAGAAACAGCGTGGAAATGAGTGCGCTGCAGTCTCGGATATTTCTGGAGTTAGTTTGCTGACCTATAACGAGCGTCTGAAAAGGCACTTCCGAATATCTGAACCTTGAAATGGGATCCTGCATGTCTTTCGAGGACTTTTATTTTTGTTATAAGGTACATTGTACCGTTTACTTATATAAATAAACACTTGTACAAGTCTAGTGTGCTTGTTAGTTTTTAACAGGCAAACTCTTAAACCAGACTGAGATCCTTTCTTTGATTTTTTGGGTACCATTGAGAATCGAACCCGAAATTATCGAGTGGAAGACAAGTTTCTTACCAACTAAGCCACGGATGTAGTCAGTTGTACTTTAGTAATAGTTAGTTTATTGATGTTTTCACTTACCAACATTAATTAACTTACTGACCGAAGACATCGTAAGATAAAAAAGACAGAGTAAACATTATTGGCGAGATCACATTCAAAGAATGGATGAGACCCAGATTCACCATATAGCTTCCAATGGCTATCCCATAGGAAGCCGACCACCAGGCAGACGCCCAAAGAGATGGAGGCATAGCTGGCAGTGCACATCTCAGGAATAATGCAAAAATAAGTCAATTAAAATAGTTGGAAGAGATTGCCACATGGCAATAAACTCGCCAGGTTAAAAAAAAAAGTTAAATAATATTTTTAGTTGAGGACGTATGTGAAAGAACAATTTAACTGCAATGATAATTTTTCAAATATGGACTACTACCTTGATCAAAAAGTTTTAGGACTTTATCGATATGGTCCCCTTCAAAGTACTCCCCATCGATTGCAACGCACTTACGCCAGCGCTTGATCCAATCCTCGAAACACCGCTGGTACTCAATTTTCGGTATGTCCATCAGAGCCGTCTTCGATTTTTTCATGACATCCTCTCGGGTGCTGTAACGCGTTCCGTGAAGCGGTTTTTTAAGTCTGGTTTTTTAAGTAAATTCGAAGGCTGCTGGATAGTAATCGTGTTGTTTTTGGTCAAAAACTCGTGGAAATCATGTCTCGCGATTTCAACACGGTCCTTTTTTTGAATGAAATTGAGGTCTTTCGGCACCAGTTTTGCAGCGACAAGACGTCTGAGTCCCAAATCACTAACCAAAATGTCTTGAGCGGATCCATAAGCAATGTTCAAGTCCTCTGCCAGCTCTCTAATGGTTTTCGGCCAACATTTCTTTGATTTTATCGATGTTTTCATCGGTTTGCGACTGCCACTGCGTTCGTCATCCTCGACCGACTCACGACCCCTTCTGAAGCGTTCGTGCTACCAAAAAACACTTCTCCAACATTTCCAAGGTCTGCGGACCGTTAAATCCGTTTTTCACACAAAATTTAATGCAAACTCGTTGATGCACTGTTGATGGCATTTTCAAACTTGTAAAAAAATCGAAAACACGCACAAAGGTAGATGTACTCAGTACAGCGTAACTTTTACAAATGTCAAGCTATGATGCTGAAATTTCGAGGGAAGTGTCAATGATAGATGTGGTAACCTAACAAAAAAAGAATTCCAATCGAGTGACTGACAGCGCCACACGGTGGCCGGTCCTAAAACTTTTTGATCAAGGTAATTTTCAAGTTTTCGCCTGTAATTTTATTGTGTTATAAATAGAGAACTATGTTTTCAATTAACAATTAAATAAGTTTTTTTCTAAACAAATTATTTATTACGCTGAATGATTCCGCACTTATTACTGTGTTTGCAAATAAATTAATTGTAAAATCTTCACTGGAGTGTATAGAAGTGAATCCTGGGTATTGAAAAAGAGTGATTAGAGCAGAATAAGTGTATTAGAAATGTGTGTCTTGCATAGAATATCTAGTATGATAGAGTAAGAAATGATCGGATAAAGGATAACAAAGATGGATATAATAAGTAGAATCAAGAAATATCGAGAAAGTTTGACCATATTGAGATTATGACCCAAATTCATTGTCCTGTATAAATACTAATTTCTAACCTTAAAATTTCGTAATTTATATTCAAAGACGGACCTTATAAGCTCCAAACAAAGTTAGATAGTGAATCCACATGATTCCCTTATTTAAAGAAGCTATAACAAATTTATATGAAATTTTACTTTAAATACTAATTTCTTCAGTAAAAATGAAGATTTAGTGTCAACATCAGAGAATGAATTTCGGCCTATGAGTTGAAAGTTTACAAAATGAATATGTGTGAAATGAATGGAGAATGTGGAAGAAGTAAACCAAGAATAGAATGGGAGAATCTAGTTGAAGATAGAATGAGAAATATAAGAGTAAGCATAATGAAATGTTTGGATATGGGTGAGGTAAGACTGTGTGTGTAGGGATTGAAAATGTTTGACTTGTATGCATGTATCCATAAAAAGGTCTCTGTCTGTTTCTACATACAGAATAATTCGATATGATCACATATTAAAAAAGCAGTTTAATTTTATTTTTACAATGCGATATTTCGTGGTTCTGGTTACACTGGTGTATTTTATGGTGTAGGATAGGTGTTTATTTAATTGAGTCCCTTACGGGCAACAAAATAGCACAGCTCTTAATCAGTATCCTGAATATGTGACCCTAGCACCTGAGCCTTATTGTGTTGGTTTAAGGATGCTGTTGCATCTATCTCATTGATCACATGATTGCACCAAACTCGTCATCTTCATATGGCATTTTTCTCAAATCTAAAAAGTTTCTTGGGCCTTTGTAATATGCCAAGATTCAGAGCTGTAACAAAGTAGGTAGGGCGCAGGTGTCATACAGTCGACACTTCGTCTTCAGACATTGAAGAGTTACATATGGGCTTGATATTGTTAGACACTGCTGAAACCCCATTCAAAGCGACCATGTCCCCAAATACTTGAATTTCTCGATTCTGTTCGTAGGAATGTCATTAACTCACAGGGTGGTGTCAGGTGGTGGTGTCACATATGTAGTTGCATCATCATTTTTGATATTGTAGATATTTTGTATGTGTATTGTATGACAACTTCTAGAACAAAACTCTGCTAAAATTTAAGTTATTATAATAATGGTTGTAGATATATCTGAACAAAAGATAAAGAATGAAAAATTTTTATGTTGATAGTCAAAGGATATATAATATATAGAACTTACTAATTAAATGGAAAACAGCATAATGCATATTTTGTTGTTTTTTTCGATAATCTCCTCAATTATAAAAAAATATAAGAACCATTCAAACTTACTTAGGGTCGATTGTTTAGAATTTACATCTGACTTTTCTAAACCAAAAGCCTTTGATCTCGGAGTGCGTACGTCTTGGCGTAGCTGAAATGTTAGTAAATAAATAGAATTTTACCATGCCATGAAAATAACTATTCTAACTTATCAGCACTGCCATTAATAGAAGGTTGATGAAAGTAATATATCAATAGCACCTTCTATAAGAAGAAATGCTGTGTGAGTTAAAATATATAAATCCATTTCATTGTAAACCATGGAAAAAAAACGTTTCATTGTAAACCATGGATCTAAAAAATAAAGTTATTTTATCACAATCAAGACATTATTTACCAAGATTAAAACAACCATCTCTATTTTAAATACAATATGATCTCCTTTGAATTGCATCAGCCTTCTTAAACTCTCTGAAACAATTCAATTCTATTTTATGCTTATATTTATAAGGTTATTCACAATATCATTGATATTGTGAATATCCACTCAAATTGGTTTCTATACCCTTCCTAGAAACACACAGAACCTTTTACAATTCAAATGTGTCTGCAGTAATTTGTACTGGATTTGAGGGCACACCGAAGTGTGATAATAAAATCATACTGATATGTTTTTTTTTCTCTTTTTGAAAAAATAGATATGATCGAAGTCATAAGTATCTTTACACCTCCGAATACTAGGCGGAAAAAATGCTTGTGTCATTCAAGGACCTTCCATATGAAAGTCCAGTGCAGTCATATACCTCTAATCGTGAGAATACAACATTTGGGTAACTCTATGTCTGGTTTGGTGAATATTTTTAATTTAGATATTATTGAGCTACGGAAGGATCCTTCTCCAGCATCCTTCAATCTTGACTGGAAGACTGGTTGTTCCGTTTTTATTTTGCCTATTTTTTTATTGTAAAAATAATTTTGTGTAGCAGATTATTATTAGAGTATATTATTCTTTCTGTTGTACTCTACATTGGAGATTTCTTGCACTGTATGTGTTCTCAATTTAGTTGATTTTTTGCTATGGTTTGTAAGGGACATTTAAGTGTCATATATCTTAATCTATAATATCTAATTAATTAATAAAATAAATGTACACATACGTTTCTTTTGTAATTCATTGGGAATTTTACATTATCTCTGGTAAATCGAATAGTATTCAAAGTATTGAGAAATCTCCTATGGCCTCGTCTCTTATTTTCAATACAGTCATGTACACGACATGCATTAAGCATGGCGTTTATACTTTGCAGGTCAACTTTCTCTTGAGTAAATTCATTTTGCTGATTGTCATCACTTATATCCTCAGAATCTATTTCTTTTTTACTAATATCAAGTGATGTATCTGAATTATCCTCATTTAGATTATCATGGTCTCCATCAATTTGAGAGTGTATAAAATCAGAATTGTTTTTCTCAACAGGTGTTGTGTAATCTCTACTTGAAGAAGGATCTAAAATAAAAACACTATCAAGGTAAATTTGAGCTGTTAAAAACGTGTTTTTCCTATTGAAAAAAAGAAATAAAAAGTCACATCTTAGGTTTTGGGCCCTTACGATAGAAAATATCAGCAAATTTGCAACAATTATTAGATTTGCATTATTTTTCGCTATTATTTTACGAGTACATCAACTTATTTAGTGTATTATGGATTACATAATAAAACTGTTTATTCTTCAACATAGCCCATGTGACCTTACACTTGTGAGGTCCTATGAAGGGGGTGTTACTTGACATTGGCGTATACGCCTTCAAATAGAAGAGTTTACAGCCATTTTTTAAGATAAAGAATGAGAGATATATATTTTTTCGTTCATTCATGAAATATAAATTCATGAAATATATATTTTTTATTTCAAGGTCAAAACTGTGCTGTATTATTACTCACAAGGCATTCAAAAAATCTTACTCTCATACTACACCATACAATGAAATAACACTAATTTAAATGAAAAATATGTTGGATTTAAACAATAAACATTTTTGATAATATGTATTCATAGTTTAATTAATTTTTTTTTTATATATTTTCAAGCTCAAAATTTATACACATAATTACTATCATTTTTAGACTTTTGAAAAAGACTTTTGGGAGATACTAATCCTTTTTCTGGTGAATCCATATTGTGTGTTATTATTCAACTTGATCTACTTGTTCAGTTGCAAAGCTCAACACTCTTAACTGTAAATGTTTTACAAAAAAAATATGTCGAGTGATATTTGACAAGTTTGATTTGTCATTTTGACTTAATGATTTTCATTGAACTTCAGTTGTTTTATGTTTATATTTTGTATCCGTTCTGTTTCATAAATTAATTAAGTAAACACCTTGAAGTTTTATATCATTCTTTAATTTTGTTTTGAATGCCCACTGAATGATGCATATCTCACATTTTATGAAGATCTACTTTTGATGAATAACCCAATGTCAACAAATATGAGAACACTTATTACAAACTCATCTCCTTACATTTGTATAGTGTTAAGGAAGTTTATAGTTTCTAATTAATTAAAGATCTAAAATAAGCATTCTTATTGTATATTAAGTATTCTTCATTCTAAGCATTCTAAGCATTCTTATTGTATATTATTGTACATTGTATATTAAGTAAATTGCAATAATGTGAATTTACTGCGATCGTGTTTCAGAACATATTCTGTAGTGTAACATTCAAATTTGGGTAAATAGCTATTAAAAAGTCTTTATTTAAATCTAAATCAAAGTTTTTAGTTCAAGATTAATTTTCGTCATATTCTTATGCGTAGAATGATGCCTATTCGTGGGATGGGTTAACATTTTCATTGGAGCTTTGAAGATTTTTTTTTTCATGTTAGGTGATTGATTTTTCTTTTTATAGAAGCACCATTTGTGTCTTCACTGGATGGTGTTATTGTTAAAATAGAGTGAAGTTTGTTTGGTGTGAGGATTTTTGAATTTGTCATGGAGAGATTATTTTTCCCGCCGAGAGGGCATGCCACCATTCCAAAGAAAGAAGCAAACTTTCTAAAAATATGAACCTGGCAATAAGGATTCTATTTCCATGCCATAAATTGTTATTAAAAAAATCATATTCACATATGTTGCTATTGTATACTTCAAACACATATGAACAAATTTTTCTAAAATGACCAAATTTTGCCAACATTTAAAATAAATTTGTAATCAGATTCAATGAAAATATTAAATGAAATTGTATCACCAAAATTTTTAAACTGTTGTGATTTATCTTATTCTGAATATTGATAATAATTTCAAAATTAAATCTTTATACATGCATTAAATGTCAAAAATAAAATAGATCATTTCTATAGTGCTTTTTGCACTACTCTAAATAACGTCTAAACACAAAGCAAGTATAAATGTTTGTATGCTATTTTTTTGTGTAAGAAGCACTTACTGTAAAAAATCTTACCATCTGAATAATTAGCAGTCTTCCATTCATGAATTCATACATACATGCATACCATTATGCTGTTTCCCTATCAGAGTAGGCGGAGAGGACAGTGCCAGAATTTCCTATCTCGACACATATCTTTTGCAACTTTCACAACTCTTATGATTTCCCTGACTTATTGCATTTCTTTCTTTCAAAATATCATCTACTTGACCTAACCATAATTTCCTTGGTCTTTCTCTACCGAGTTTTCCGCTCGCATTTACACTGTATATTTATTCCATATTCATACATTCCACATGCCCAATTAGATTTTCCATATTCACACATTCCACTTACCCAAACCATCTCAGAGTGCTCTTTTTCATCTTATTCAACACATCAAGTTTTTCACATTCATCCCTAATTACTTCATTCCATATTCTGTCATACATTATCACCCCATGTAATTTCTATAGCATTTATTAGTCTCTTTTCATATACATTGACACTAAAATACTGTTATCATCTTAGTAGATTTTCACTTTATTTCATATCATTATGCGTCGTTCGATATCCGTCATAACTCTTCCATCATCTGAGAAATACTACCTAAATAGCAGAATTCCTCAACTTGCTCCAATCTTTCTTTACCCACCTATATATTGCATTTAGTTTTATTTTCACACTTACATTCATAGTCAAATTTCTTTTTCATACATATGGTACATATTTAGATATTAAAGAAAAGGCCAGGATAAAATATTGTCTTTTGTCTCGATAATCCAGCTTTTGGGTTTAAAATCACTGGAGTATGCATGCAACTTAATATCAGTCGTCCTAAAAATGTGTAATACTACTGCACGCATAAAAGGTAATAATAAACCTTATCTATTTGTTTTTTTGTACCATTGGGAATGAACCCCAGAACTTGCGATTGGAAGAGAAGCGTTATACTATGTTAATTAAAAATAAAACTGATTATCTTTCACCTATCATGCATTACAAATATACGAAAATCTTAAGTCATAAAATGAGACCATGAAAAAACAATATTAAAATAAGCTATTAAATATTCAACACGAGTAAAAGAAAGTCATATTAAAATTATCGTGATTAAAGTAGCTTTAAATATATGTTTTCATCACCTTGGCAAATATCTATGTTGATAAAATTTATGTAAAATGCATGTTTACTTTAAACAATTAAAATACATATTTCATGGTGACAAATTAATATTTCAGAACTGAAAAGATGGTAATAAGTTAAATAATATAAGGAAAATGTTGAATATATTATATTACAATAACTATTCATACATAAATAAAAATGTCAGACACGTATGTTGAGTTTAATTATTTCTAGCATCCATATTCATATTTGCGATCTCCATTAATTTCAGATATAATATACGTTTCTTAAGTAAAATGGTCAACGACACACTTAATACTGTTTTTGGTAAGAAATGAATCTCAAAATCTTCAAACATATAGTATTTATCACAGTGGTGTGCTAGTGACAACAGAAGCGAAGCTTGGGCATTGAAAGAGAGCAGAATAAATGTGGTAGAAATGTGTACCTTGTGTAGAATATCTGGTATTACAATGTTTGATAGAGTAAGAAATGATCGGATAAAGGATAACTGTTTGTTAGAGATGGATGTTATAAGTAGAACGGGTACACTTCAAGGGACTGTTGGGCACTTTTTTCAGTCTCAAAAATTCAACCATGGTACTTCTCCACTAATCATGCTCCTGTGAGACTAGATTTAAGGCTATCCTTTTACCATTTTTTGGACGACCCTGGTTTCTTTTACCTAATTTAAGTTTAGAGCAGAGTACCCGCTTCATAATTCGACATTCTGGCATATGTCCTACCGTTGTCTTAGCCTCCAAGGAAATTGACCCAATCTGGAGATTATAAATCAAAATGCAATGACTTCATATTTTTATATAGACAAGACAAAAATAAACTTTGAAAAATGAGTTAGGGAGCATTTGAGATTTTTTTTTTTTAACCTGGTGAGTTTATTGCCATGTGGCAATCTCTTCCAGCCAACCAGAAAGATGTTTTTATAGGCCCTCAGTGTTAACCAGACTGGAATCCTATTTAAAAAAATCTGGGTTCCAGCGGGGATCGAACCCGCAACCTCCGGATCGGCAGACAAGTGTCTTACCACCAGGCCACGGAGGTCATCTAAGATATCTAAATAACAATAATTTTTCAGAATTCGCTAACCACTTAATCGAAAAAAACCCTTAGTTTGATATTGATCGTAATTTGCAGATTCTGCAAATCAATATCACGATATCTACGGAGGGGGGGGGGGGGGTATAACAGCTGGACAACTTAGAAATTCTCAAGATAAGTGTCAACATTATAAACATCCAAGTTAATTTCAATTATAGTCCTTTGCTAAATATGTTTCCCATTCAAAAGAGATCCTTTTGACGCCTACCTACTCTCCCCCCTTATTAGTCACTACTCACCTTGCCGCTTGTTTGTCTAGATTGTTTGTTTCTTCTTCTCCTCGCATATTTCACGACATGGGCGAACCACATCGTGTGCCATCCGTTCAATCCTTACAAATCATTCAATGTTTGGGTCCATTTCTTCAAAATGTGGATGAAGTTTATTCCAAAGATAAGTAAACCTTCGGATAGTCCCTTAATAGTGAATTTTCTTTCTGGCTCCTCTTCCTGTTCTTTTTCTGCTTCCGCTACTTTTCTTCATCCAAGTCAATAAGTTCTTCATTCGTAAGTTCTCCAGACTCATGATCTAGTAATTCCTCGATGTCCTCTACCTCACACTCTAAAGACTGATCTTTCGCCAATTTTACTATTTTTTCTATAACTTCAAGTTTTTGTTCACTATCGAATTCTTCAAGTATTTGCGTAACGCTCATCACAATTTTCCCAGATACCATTCATGCACTTCTTTGTCACAGCCTCCCAGGCAAGAGCGATATTTTTGGTACACCTAAGAAAATCGTACTGCTTCCTAAACTCTCGCAACGATAGCTCTGTGTCAGCATCTATAAGTTATTCTGAGATAGTTAGCCTTAAATGTAGCAGTATAACCTTGGTCCATAGGCTGAATGAGTGGAGTTGTGTTTGGCGGCAAAAAAATAACTTTCACATTAGGATGAAGATCAGATACATTGGGTGGATGTCCAGGTGCATTATCTAAGAGCATCAAAATATTAAAAGGAATTTTACTCTCCACACAATATTGATGAACTTGAGGAATAAAACAATTCACGAATCAGTCTTCAAATAGGGTCTTCGTCATCCTTGTTTTTTGATTGGAACGAAAGTACATGGGCAGTGTGTGCTTGTTTACATTTTTGAATGCTCGCGGGTTTTCTAATTGATAAATTACTAAAGGCTTGAGTTTGAAACCCGCGATGTTTCCGCCAAGCAGCAGTCAACCTATTTTTCTAAGTTTTTAATTCAGGCATGTTTTTGGCTTCTATATGGATGTAAATGCGTGTTGGCATTCGTTTATAGAATAATTCCGTTTCATCCCCATTAAAAATTTTCTCCGGTAGATACTTTTTTTCCTCCTTCGTACTGCTTAATTACCATCATTTTTGTTTTCAAATCAATAGCCTTCCATTGTTTATTGGCACGTTGAGAAATTCACATTTTCCTTGTTGTAGACATCTCGGAAGGGTTTAAAAAATGCTTATAATACCGATCGCGGATTGTGGTCGTAAAGTCGAAGTCCTAAGTCACGTAGGTCGAAAGTCGACAACTACCTCTAATCGGATGGAGCCAAGTCTCGTGAGTAAGCCGCATGCGAAAGTATTTGCCAACTAAACGCCTCAATCGTTTCCTTGACCGGTTTACCTATGTGCGATGGTGCATTATCATGAAGCAAAATCACTTTGTGTTGCCTCTTTTGATATTCTGGTTGTTTTTCACGCAATGCTTGGTTTAAATCCATCATTTGTTGTCGGTAGCGTTCAGTATTAACGCCAGGTTTTAGCAGCTCATA
Organism: Odontocerum albicorne; assembly: GCA_949825065.1. Lineage (NCBI taxonomy): Eukaryota > Metazoa > Arthropoda > Insecta > Trichoptera > Odontoceridae > Odontocerum > Odontocerum albicorne. Next base: position 13,722,718 of record OX463845.1, read on the forward strand.
ATAGATAACACTCTTCTGATTCCACCAAATTCAAGCATTGTTTTCCGTCCATAGTGATTTGGTCTTGCAGTCGATGTCGCTGGTTTCCTTGAAATTACCCATGATCTTTTATGCTTAGGATTCTCGAAATATATCCATTTTTCATCGCCAGTCACAATTCGATGGAGAAATGATTTTCTTTTGTACCTGGCGAGCAGCATTTCGCAAGTGGTTTTTCTGCTGTCTTTCATTCAGTTCATGTGGAACTAATTTTCCCACCTTCTGGATCTTTCCCATGGCTTTCAAACGTATGGAGACGGCTTCTCGTGTCACATTTAATTGATCGGCGAGTTGTTGTTGCGTTTGAGCGTCATCCTCATCCAACAATGCTTGCAATTCGGCGCCTTCAAACTTTCTCGGTGGTCTTCCACGTTCTTCATTTCTCACGTCAAAATCGCCACTTTTGAATATTTTAAACCACTCAAAGCACTGTGATTTACCAAGAGCATGCTCACCGTAAGCTTCGACATGCATTAGATGCGAATTCAAATGGTAACAGAAAATCAATGCTGTCCGCAAATCGTAGTTTTCAGGCACAAAAACAGAAATGTTCAACGCTATAAAAACATATGTAGTTGTATTAAACTTGTATTGTTGTGAGTTAAAAAGTCTTTGACAAATGTAAACACAAGAAAAAGGTGCCAATGACGCGGATCGTCAGTAACTACATTGACAACTAGAGCCATCTATGAGCGAATTCCAGTTTCATATTTACAGACCTGGTATTGACGTCACATGATATGATAAAATGCTTCCAAGATATGGAAAGAGTGGCACATTTTCTTAGATTATTCCCAATGGCAATGCTGGATACACATGTCCAAGGTGTAGGTTGATGTAGTATTTTTCTTTGTTTCTGTTACATATAAACTTGAAAGCACCTATCCTAAGTAGCTCATACCTCAATCTCCTATTCCCAGCAGCTATGGCACCCAAATATTGAAATTTACCACGATTGTTGATAAGTGCATCACTAATGTGCGAGGCGGATATGGAATGGCTCATGTCCTTCCTAATAAGGATATAATAATACATATAATCTTTAACTATCAAATAAAACAGTTTATTTACTTTAAAATACAGGGAAGAGGCATGGAATTTATTGGTTTTAAAAAATGAAGACAAAATTGACAAATTGGTGTACAAAATATTTATTATTATAAATAACTTTATTTTGTTGCATTATTCACTCTTGCAATGATCTATTATAACCTTTCAAGTGATTTGAATACATAATATGGTGTACATTTTATCTTATATACAAAAAGTCCGAAAATTCACTATTTGTATTTTTTTTAATATTATTATAATTATATATGAATTCATAAAAAAATGCAATGTATTCATAAAAAATATAGTGTGCAGACATTTTTTTAACACACATTTGTCATTCCATATTAAATTGACCAGTGACTTAAACTTTGATCATTTTTGTTTTACCTTTTACCATGAGTTATACAAAAAAAATCCAGTTTTTTTTAACTTCCCGAGTATTAAAACCTTCACAGCTCAAGTCTCTAATTGAGCAAACGATATACGTGTATGTGAAACCTCATTTTTTAAATTCTGCAATAAGCGCTAATTAGATATTTAACAAGACAAGGAAATTGGCTGATAAGTGGACCAAATTTTAAAAGGTAAGGTGAGAATTGTGAATGATAGAAGATTGTGCATGGACGACATGTGTGAATGTGTAGAAAGCAAAAGTTGTATTTTTGGAGAAAAGTCTGAGAAACTATTCTCTCTGCCTACCCCGTAAGGAACACAGCGTGATGGTATATATGTATGAACTAAAAAAAGTATTTTGATTTTTTCAAAAACCTACATCGCCTACACTTTTAATGAAGATCTCAAATATTTACACATATTTTTTTCTGAGGTCATATTAACTAAAATTCTTTATATACTGTGTAGAGTAATTTTATGGTTATCGAAGTAAGGCTATTACACAAACTATTACACAAACCTGCCCTGAAAGTATATGAGTCATAAGTCAAAAGCGGAATGTCAAAAAAATAACAAAAAATTCAAATACTGTTTGGTTATTAAAAATTCAAATACTGTTGAATACACATGCTGTTTGATGGTTTGGAGTTTCATAAAAATCAGCAATGGTGAGGTCTGAAAATGTCTTTTCTTTGGTCGATTTGACATGGAATGGCTCAATACAATATCTCGAATGAGTTTATGTAACTTGATATGAAAAATATACATTTCAAGTCTGTTAGCAAATAAAACTTCAATTCAGTTTGGTTTTCTTTTTTATGTTATTAGAAAAAATCATATTTAACAACTTCAATTCTAATGACCAATATGCATGGTACATATTAAAACAAAAAAATCCCAATTATCACATTATTCTATATATTTTATAGAGATTGGAAAGTAGATTAGATTTATAATTGGAAATATAAAATGCGAAAAGGATTTTACCACTTGAGATATTGAGGGAAAGACAATGTAAGCACGAACACATTTTATATTTTTGTACATAAAGGATTTAGGTATGCTTTGTCAACATTTCAAATAAGTAATATAAATGTGTTTTGTGGATTGGACCTGTTCTTTCTTACCCTTAGTTGGTACCAGATAATTTATGTTGCAGTTTTGTGATCGAAAAGTGACCACCTTAATAAAACTATCCGAGTTTATGGAAATCTCGGAATAACAAAAAATTTGATGAAACGATAAACCGGTTCAAAAATGTAAAAAAAGTATATTACTTTGGTATTTTGCAATCACTTCCAGATATTTATTTGTACTCGTAAATATATACTTGTAACAATATTTTAGTCTAAAACAATTAGTTTTTCATCCTCTCAATACTCACCAAGAATCAAACAACTTAAACTATGAGAATTTGAGCTTTTAGAATCATGGAATATATAAAACTGTATTCATGTGATAATTGGAAATATATATTTCTTTTATAAAAGATGGGTCAAATATAATGACTATAAACAGAAAGTGAATAAATCTAGTTTATTTCTCCTTGATTATTAATAATTGATAAAATATGATTTTCTTCAGGCTTGAATATTTTTAAGTATATTGGATGAAATTGAATAGATTCTTCAGAAGCGTATTTCCCTTTCATACAGATGAACATTTCAATGGTCAGACTTGATTTCCTTATATTACACATGAAAATACTGATTCAACATTTTTTATGTTTACTATCATATTCATGTTTTCTTTTTTAAACAAATAATTTTTATTTGAAAAATATGGCAAATCCAAAAACTAAAAACAACTATAATAAAATTTCAACTAAAAATTTGCATTAAAACTTAATATATTCCATAGCTTCATTATAAGAATAATTTACAAGTCTTTTGCATAATTCATACAAAACAATTCAAACATTTTCAAGAAAATTTGTGGTAATGGAAAAATTGTTATATTTTTTTGATAGCCGTGTTTAGAGTTAATAGTATACTTAAATCAAATAATCAGTGCAGAAAAAAAACTGCAAATATTTTTCAGTAAACCAATGAAAACAAAATATGTCGAGATAATAGTCTAACCTCGTATGCAAACAAGCAGTAACTACATGTGTATTTTTTTTAAATATTTATTTTACACATGACAAGAAATATACATAATTTGTGAAAAAACAACAGGTGATTTAATTTGGACACAATTTTAATGGATCTGGGTTTGTTGCTTTTCATTTGTGATGTCTCCAGTAAACTAGGCTTTTGCCTGTATCTCACTGAGGACCAAGCAAGCAATAAAAGTGAAATGCACATTTCATTTGATTCAGTTTTGATTCTGAACTATGTGTATCTGTATATAATATATTATATTTAACTACTTGTATTAAGTAATAAAATATCTAATTCACAATATATTCCGCATTGCTTTCATATTTCAAGTACTTGATTAAGCATTTCAAAAATGATGTTGCTTAGCATTTTGTTATATGCAGTTACTGTTTTTTTCTAATAAGGGTAATAGTATTCACATAACTGAACCTTGAAATGTACAAAACAATTTATACTTCGCGTTGATTACACCAATTTCACTTTTAAATATAAATTCATAACTTTTCACAAATGAAGAACAAACATATAATTTAGTCCAAGACAGAAGAAAATAACTTTCAACTCGCTTTTTAAAATTAATATAATACATTGTATCGACTTAAGTCTACAGTATTCAACATGAATTTTAAAGTTGAAAACAGTTTTGTAAATTAAGAAAATCTCAAGTTACATTAAAAAGCTACATACTATACATAGCTCAAAACATCCTAAGACAGTAAGAATTAAAACAATGAATTGATATCAAAATGAATGTCTGCAATAATATAAAAAAAAATCTATGTCTTTCTGGCATATTATGCGTTCATTGGTTTTATTAGAATTGCTCTGACATTTTATAAAAATAATTACACTAATAGTTAAAAATAGAAAAATTTTGCTAAATTTTTTGTAAAATTAAATATTTAAGTCAAAATCATTTTTCTTTTAGGACAACCTTTTAGGAAACTCGAAACATACATATCAGGGAATGAAAATACAGTTTAATTAAGTGACTTGTTTTTGAATTTTAAGTTAATCGATGTACTAAAGAAAATACTTGATTTTACCTATATTACTCGTATATTATATAGAAAAAGCAAAATTGGAAAAAAAAATGTTTTTCTCAATACAAAATGTAAAAGCAAAAATGTATCTTTTTCTTGAATTTTTTGTTATTTGTGGACTGCACATATTATCAGCAACTAATATATTATAATTAAGGATATTCTAACTCTTTTTAGCAGGAATTTTAAGTGCAAATTCTGACTAAAAATAGTCACATGTCTGGTCTTTTCAGTCACAATAAAGATCAGTTAAAGATTATAAGAAATTCAATTTTCTTTCGGATAATTATGTCAATTAATCATCGATAAGTTTTTCCTTGTAGTTCAAGGCTCATCATGATTGAGAATCTGTTAATTCTCTTTTATTTTTTTTTGCTTCGAAAGTAAAGTGTATTAAGCCCTTCGACATCTTCATAACCAGCTTTGGGATATTTTACAGATAAACAAAAAAATAACCTAATTACACTAAAAAGAGTGCAAAAGAAAGGTTTTTTTTACATTTTTATTAAATTTAACTGTAATCTGTGAAATAATTTGACATTGCACTCATGGTCTTGTCAGGAAGAATTTGATATAGTTACCATATGGTACACATAAGATTACAACTTTAATTGCATCTACGCAATTCTTATCCGATAAAATTTTTCATAGAATGATACAACTATTGTCATTTACACTCCCAATATGGAGTATGTGGAGGTCACAAACTATATTTGCTTGACTGATCGGTAGCTTGTCATAACTATTGTGCGGGGTACTAGAAGCCCAGACAATTGTTTTAGAAAGGTGATCAATCAGCTTTGCGTCTCCTAGACCGGAAAGATGTTAAAAGGCCTTTATGTAAAACAACATATCCAAATTGATAATTTAGACTTGTTGAAGTGCAAGTCAGTTGACAACATTTTCTCAGCCCCAACAATGGAACCTTCAGGTTAAGAATAAATAATAAATAGGAAAGTAATAAATAGGAAAATAAATCCAAGTCCTGGTTGAGGTTGACATATTATGTTAAAAATTCAAATAAATCTTTATCTGTAAGGTTTAAGCCCTTAGCTGATCAGAATCCGAGCTTTTTATTTTATCAACCATCCAATCAGCCTAATTTAATCCGAGCTTTTTAATTTATCAACCACCCAATCAGCCTGGACACATTTAATCCTATTCATATTGAATGGCAGTGACTTAAGTTATATATTAATGGCAGCGTTAACTACAGTTTCAGTCAGCAAACCTTTCTCTACAGCACCGACTATAAGAGCTGATTTCTTAGGCGAATACATTTCAATAAAGCAAATTTAGATGTTTTATTCTAACGTTAATTTGTAATATTGCAAAAAGATGATAAATTACAAGAAGTCAAGCAAAATTGATATTACTCTTGCTGTATGCCAAAAAATAAACATATTTTGTCATTAAGTTCCAAATATTGATAAGTAAAAAAAAAAATTGGTGTACTGCTAAATGTCTGTGTATTGTTTTTGAAAGGACTTTTTGAACGAAATGATAAATACAGGAAAACAATAGATATAATATATGAAAAAAAAATAGCAATGTACCTAAATGTCTATATCCTACAAAAATTTTTTTTAAATAAAAAGTCTTTAGTCTACATTTTTTTCTCGGCCATTTTATTTTCGTAAGTAAACAGTATTTTTGATGTGTTGTGAATAAAAAAGTTTTAAATTTTTTTTAAGGCCATTATACTTTTCATATCAAGGGTACAGACAGATCTTCTTCATTGATATCTTCAGCCTCTTCTACTGTCTCCTTAAACCTTGCGTAATACACATACGTTAAAATATCTGAATGTACGTACCACTCATTGTTTTTTAAATCACGCATTTATTTATATTTTGCAACAAAATATGGTTATATTTTGAAAAAACTATCGATCTAGTAAAATAGTACTAAAAACTGCAATATTCTAAACTTATATTGTGGTTAAACAATGCATAGAGGAAAACAATTATTTGAAGAATGATCAATTAAGATATAACTGTACTTGGTTTAAGAGTTTAAAGATTCATTTGAAATTGTCTACTCCGTACGCTTTCAAAGATATTTGAGTTCAAGTTGTTAAGTTTGACAATTTCTACTTAGAACAAAATAAATATTGACACCAAACACTAAATAAAAAATTACAATAAAATATTTTATAAAAATTTCATACAACACATTAAAAATATGTAGAATTTATTTCTAATTATTATTCTCCAAAAGGGTAAAATAGGAGATATCAATTATTGGAACTAAACAACTCATATTTTTGTAACATTTTTAATAAATTTGATTTTTTTAATACCTCAATCTAGTCATGGGTTTAACTTAACTAGAAACTTAATTAGCAAATTTATCGAAAAGAGAAAATGATTTATATATTTTTAGTATTCTTTTTGCAATTTTTTGCCTAAATATTAATGCCTCTCAATACAGATGTTTCTTAGTGAACTAAACAATGTCCATTTCTAATAAAAATAAGAACATTTTTGTACTGGGTATTATTAGCCAGCAAGATGAACCACAGTATTCCATTTAATATGTGCTTACAAATTTAATCATATTATATTAAAGCAAATATGATCCAAAATGAAATCACCTGGTAACCCCAGGAAATAATAGCTTGGACAACAAAATGAGTCGAGTATGCTAATAATGAAAATCTTTATAACAAAAATATGATCCATACAGGCGAGGACGGCAAGGTATAGGAGGGAATGGGGATGTGAAGGTAATTAATATTAGAAATATAAGTAATGAATAGAAATTAATCAAGGGAAGCAAATTAGAATGCTCATTGGTCCTGCAGATATGTCTATATTTCTTACTATAGTTTTCATCTTGAAAGGAATGTATTTAACCTTTTCCACTCCATATACTGTTCTAATCAGTAAAGAAACTTACTAGGACATTAGATAATTTTTTCTCAGAATCTAGCGATAATAAAAAAAATTATCTTTCGCAAATTGGTACAGCAGATGGAAGAATGTCAGACCATAAACCAAAAGTAAGAACATCAACTATGTACCAAGAAAGATATATAAAATATACTGTATATGTAAATAACAATTGTTTTATCTAAAAAAAGTAAACAAAATAAATGTTTTATAATACATGTTCTTCGGTTTATAATAATAATAAATGACCATTAAATAACACTGTTTGAGAATATGTACTCCTCAAGGGTGATCTAACTCTGGAATCAAACCGCTTTTATTGACAGATAAAAAAAAATACACAACATAAAATAAGTTGAGTATAAGGATAGAAAGATGGTGGCTTTGATTACATTTATAAAAACATGTATGATTCTTAGATAAATTTACAAAGATAAATTATACTTTGTAAATTACATTGAATTTATTGGAAAAATAGAAAATCTACTAATATCACTAGTGTCTGAACATTTACTAGTAAGAATTCTTTTTTTGCAATTGAATGTACTTTTATTTTATTTTTTTCTATAGGTGTGATTTTCTTAAATAAGGAACTTTTAATACAAGTGATTCTTAAAATATTAATTACTTTTTAATGTTGGTGATGTGAAATAATGTATATTATTTGGAAAATCTGCATATCTCATTATAACTGCAAAAGAGTAAGCTGGTAATCCCATTTTATCCAAAGAATATCTTTTGCTACATTTATGGAATCTATTTTCTAAGAATTTCAATAAGCATAACCCTTCCATAAACAACACTGAGTATTGATTTAATTTTTTAAATAAAATATGATTTTCAACATTTTTTGCATAAAAATAAGATACAAGTGGAAAAGGTTAAAGAAATACATTATCTACACAAAAAAATATATATTCAGTGCAAATATGCTAAAAAAAAGACTAGTAAAAATGAACTTATATTTTTTACATATTTATTTTGTGTTCCAAACACTTTTGGCGATTAATATTAAAAAAAAGAATTCCTAAATAAGAAATAAAAAGCACTTAACAAAACTTCTAATTTGGTTTTTCCTAAGCACATGGCATAATTGAATATAAGACATTATTATTTTCACAATGATATGCAACTAAATCATAGTTTTATACATACTAAACCAAAGTTTTATAATATCAAGTATAGCCTAAAATTATATTTCTTTATATTTGCAAATAATTTGCTTCCTCCAATGACAAGTTTCACCACAAATATTAGGTGTACCGGAAAAGAATGTCGTTTTTTTTGTTATCGCTTTTCAGTGGTCAGTTGTGCTTCGGCAGTCGAACTTTTACAACGTGTTTTGTGTTGTTTCTCTGACTACGTATACCTGGAGTGTATTAGGACTTTTAAACAAAAACATTTACAACCCTTTATACAATGGAGAGCTTTGTACCGAATGAGGAATTTATTCGAAATATTATGCTTTACCATTTCATGAAGAAAAAAAGTGCAACATGTGCTTTAAAAAATATTTGTGTTTTACTGGGAGATATTTTGAATGTCCGTTAATGCCAGAGGTGGTTTAAATAATTAAAATCCGGCAATTTTGATCTAAAAAATAACCCTGGAAGTGGTCGACCTGTTAAAGTGGATAGCGATGTTTAAACTGAGCTGATTCAGCAAAATCCAACTTCAACGATTCAAGAACTCGCGGAGCAACTCGGATGTTCATGGTCAAGCGTGCAAGAGCATATCAAAAAATCAGCAAGACATGGAAACAAGGAAAATGGATACGTCATGAATTAAGTGAAGAGAATCTCGGTGAGCGTATAAACGCGTGCACTGAGTATTCGGAATTAAATACCAAAACTCCATTTCTACAACATCTTGTAACTGGTGACGAAAAATGGGTGTTGTATCAAACCAAAGACGCAAGAAACAATGGCTTTCAAAGTGCCAGGTACCAAAACCCACCCCTAAGCCCGGGCTCACTGCAAAAAAAGTTCTTTTGTCGGTTTGGTGGGACTGCAAGAGAATAATTTATTTCGAAACATTAAAACCCGGACAGACAATTAACGCCAAAGTGTATTATGATCAACTAGAGCATTTAGATGCAGAAATAATAAAAAAAATACCTGCACTGGCTAATTGTGGACAAGTGTTTTTACAGCACGATAATGCACGACCGCATACCTCAGAAAATTACGAAAGAAAAAATTAAAGCCCTAGGTTGGACAACTGTACGTCACACACCATATTCACCGGATCTTGCTCCATCGGATTACCATTTGTTCCGGTCAATGCAACACTTTTTAAACGGAAAATAATACAAAAATTATAAGGATGTCAAAAAAGGCATATCTGAGTATTTTGCATCGAAACCAGCTGAATTTTACGAACGCTGTATTAAAAAATTGACTGAGAGGTGGAAGGAGGTTATATCAAACGATGGCAATTATATTTTGAACTAAGTTTTAATAAATAAATACATTAAATGCACCAAATTGTTTTATTGAAAAAACGACATTCTTTTCCGGTACACCTAATATATATGAATTTGTAATTACAAAAACTCAAAACAAATTGCTGTTAAATTTATTCTTAAAATATATTACAACTTCAATTTTTACACATTGCCTTCAACTCTAAACCTTCACATCAAGGTTTGTTGTATTTAGAGTTAGGGGAGTCAATCCTGTATTTGTAAAAGGAAATGAACCGATTATTTGACACATCATGGGTCTGTCACAGTCATAGCTATGTTATCAATTTTTTTTACTATGCACACCAAAATAATGTGTTTGGTGATAAACTACGTGTTTATCAATTAAGAACCCTTTTTAATGAAAAATATATTTGATGAAGTCTCCTAAGAATTATTTTATAAAACTTTTCAGTTATTTCAAATACATATAAAAAGGGCACATATTCAAAACAGATTATGTTTCGACACCCTTAAAATTCTTTTGATCACAGAAATCAATTAATTAAATAATTTTGTTGTTCAAGTAATTGTCAGTAAGTAGAAATGTAGTGTTGTTTGGTAATAAGCATTTGACAGAAAAATGGTGAAACTTTCACTGTGAAAGGAGATCAACAATGTCACAATACTTTGTTGGTTTTATAAAAATTAACAGTATCGACCAAACAAAGCGAGGAAAACATTTATAATACAAACATTCCACAATAAAAAAAAGCATTTCAGATTAACATTAAAATTTTGCATTATAAACTTAAATTAAAAATCACTTTCTTAACAAGAATTTCACGTTGATCTTTAACTTGTGTTCTCGATGTGTAATTGAGAATGATTTTAAGACAACACATAACAGGAGAATAGTAAGAAACCTCGTATATACACTGTTTTCCGGTTAAACATCATTTTGGTTCTTACTATTCTTATCACGATACTTAGTTTTTTTAGTTTTGTAATGCACACTAAATCAAGTGGAGTTTTTTCTGTCGTTTAACGATAGCCGTTTTCTGTTAGGGTTAGCAATTACCTGGCTGCTTCCCGCAGATTTTCTCCTCAAAGGCACCTGTGGAGTGCTTGTGGAAGTTGTGGTTTTCACTTGTGTCGATGATGTGCTTGCAGAAGTTACTGGGACACTCTTCCGCCTTTGTGGATTATCTGCGTTGCTGTTATTAACATTAACCGCCGAGTGAGAACTTTCTGCTTTCTTTTTTGTTTCATTGCTGGTTGATTGTGTTGAGGAATGTTGAGCATTATACGCAGATCCCATTCTGTTTGAGGTTTGTATTGATGAAGTCTTACGCCTCACAGCGGGAGAAGATTCTCCATTAAAACTATTGAATGTCGATGGCTTATTCGCATTTTGCAATGTTTTCGGGTCTACAGCAAGCTGTTGTTGATGTATCCCTACAGTTTTCCAGTGTTCTCTTTGCTGTAAAATTGTGTTTCTAATTTTCTGTTTGGCTTCATTGCTTTCGGCTAATATTTGGTTGAGCTTTTGGATAGTTTGATAGACTACAATAGGAGTTATAAGGCCAAAATCGTGCAGAGAGCACATGTGTAAAACAAAATTTCTATAGAGATTTTTTTCTAATAATTCTTTCCCTCGCGTTTGCAAGAACTTATCACAAGCTATGGGTATCTGACAGTCACCTACAAAATTGAATTTCATCACATGCAGATTCCACATTTTCATGAGCTCTTTCTCTCCTTCATTAACATCGGTAAATTCATCTATCATCATCATAGTTTTCTGCTGCAGCCACAAAGGATCTGTCTCTCCCTCTGAGTCAACCTCCAGTTCTTTGGGATACACTGGCAAGCAGGTAATGGTGTGGTGGTACAATCTAAAAAATATAAGATGTTATTTACAAATGAATTATTAGTAGTACATACATAGACACATACCATCATGCTGTTTTGCTATTGGGGTAGGCCGAGATGTCTAGAGTGTCAGACTTGCCTATCTCGACATACATCTTATGCGTCTTCTACATCCATATATATTCTAATGCAACTCCTACGATTTCTCTAACTTCTTACATTTCCATCTTTCAAAATATAATTCACTTAATCCAACCATGCTTTCCTTGGTCTTCCTCCACCACATCTTCCACTCACATTTGCACTTTATATCTGGTTTGTGTATTTCTTTATTCATTACTTCCACATGCCCAAACCATCTCATAGTGCTCTTCTTCATACACATATCAGCCTGAAGTTCCACATTCATTTCTAATCCCTTTATTTCATATTGTCATACATCGTCACCCCATGTATTCTTCTCCAATATTTATTCAGCTCCTTTCAGTCTTCACATCCACCTTTCATTCCTATACATCAAAGTTGGTACCAGAATTCTGTTGTGGACTATCTATCATCTCAGCAGATTTTGATATTGTCAGTTCGATATCCCCAGTAATTATTACATCATCTGAGAAAATACTACCTAAATAGCAGAATAAAAATACTACTTAAATAGCAGAATAAAAAATGTATGCTTGGCTATCACTCCATAAATGTTAAGAAACATCTACAAACTTTGATGAACATATACAAACTGTTAACAGGTAAAATAGCAAATCCCCGTCTATCAATAAACTTCTGTTTAATGTATCCAACAATTGCTTACATCATCAAGAGTTGGTTATATAATAATTAGTGCCCTTTTCTTGAACATAACTATAAAGACCATTCTCATTCGCATACGGGATGTTTTTATTAAATTAATGGAAAACTATATTTTTTTGCAAATCAATGAATAGATTAAGAAGTCTTTTTGGATATAACTAAGTCACTTCAAAGCATAAATTATAATTGTTATTTGTATATAGGAGTTCAAGGCCATTATTTAAGAAGTAGAAATCTCAAATATTGTAATTTTTGTTTTTAATGTATGATGTAAATGGATATATCCTGGAATTTGAAGAGATCAAAATCAAATATACTTAGTAAAGAAAAATAATAACAAATCTTAAAATACATTAAGAAATATACATACATACCATCACACCATTTCACTGTCAGAGTAGGCAGAGAGGAGAGATTGCCATATTTTCCTATCTCAACACACATCCTTAGCTTCTTCCACATCCATACAACTTCTACACTTTCTCAGACTTTCTATGTTTCCTTCTTTCAGAATATCGTTCACTTGATCCAGCCATACTTTCTTGGTCTTCCTCTCACACGTCTTCCATTTACATCTGCATTATATATCTGTTTTATTAGCCCTTCTTCATTCATTCCACACGCCCAAACCATCTAAACGTGCTCTTCTTCATATTACTTAACATATCAGCCTTGTTCACATTAATCTCTAATCACTTCATTCCGAAATTCTGTCATACATTGGCACTCCATGTATTCTTCTCAATGCACGCATTTATTCGGCGTTTTTGCAGTTTTTTCCATGTCCACATTTCCCTCCTATACATCAGAATTGGCACCAAAATATTGTTGTGGACTATCATAGCAGATTTTGATACTATCCGGTTTGAGTATTTTTATGTTAATGCCCTATTGACTTTGTTTTCTATGGTCACACTCCATTCGATATCTCTTTTAATTCTGAGAAAATATCCATTATCTGAGAGAATATTACCTAAATCCTTCATTATTCACCTATTTATCACGTTTAATTTTCTTTTTATACTTTTCTATCCCAATTTAATGACCTAAGTCATCACAAAGTGTCCTCTTGCAAGTTTCAATGTTCTCAGCTTTCTGACATACCAGAGGAAGTTTATTCCATGCGATTGAGCAAGTTACACCAAAAACTCTAAAACTTGGAGATATTGCAATTTAAAGTACTTATTTTCGTTGTTTATTTATTTTTTTAACTGACGTGTATAGTCACTCAAAACATGCACTAAGTTACTACCACAAATGGCTCAGCAATTTTATCCATCTAGGTTTTGAAGGTACACACACACACGCACGCACGCACGCACGCACGCACGCACGCACGCACGCACGCACGCACGCACGCACGCACGCACGCACGCACGCACGCACGCACGCACGCACGCACGCACGCACGCACGCACGCACGCACGCACACACACACACACACACACACACACACACACACACACACACACACACACACACACACACACACACACACACACACACACACACACACACACACACACACACACACACACACACACACACACACACACACACACACACACATACATATATATATATATATATATATATATATATATATATATATATATATATATATATATATATATATATATATATATATATATATATATGGATACATGTGACTTCAATTCTATTCTTTTAAAAAAATATCAATTAGGACATATATTTCATTTTGACCCATTTTGACAATTAAAATAAATAAAATATATACCTATTGTGCCCTGTGATATATGGCCGCTGCCCATCAAGCAGCATATCATTATCCTCTGCTTCCCTGAATTCAGCCAGACTGTTGGTGTTGCGGTGTGCAGCGCGTGAGCCCCTCGCACCACGGGGGTGACACACCAACATCTGTGTGAGCGGGGCGCGGCGCCCGGGACCAGAGCCCCCTCGCCCGCCACCACCTGCGCATGCCCTATGTGGGGACCCTGCATATGACCCGTCGTACAGTTCATTGATTGAGACATCAATTCTAGCACCATTGGGAATCGGCTAGAAATATTTTAAATATTCCATTAGATCAACAGGATAAGATGGAATCTTGAATCACTTAGATAGGTACTATCAAACCATTTACATATCGGGGTACACAGAGGACAGAACCCTTCCCTTACTTTTCTATCTCCACACACTTCCTTAACTTCCTACTTTAAAAATATCTTTCACTTGATCTAACCATACTTTTCTTGGTCTTCCTCTCACATTTGCACTTTATATATATTTTTGTTCGACTTCCTTAATTCCTCGTTCCACATGCCAAAACCATCTCAGAGTGCTCTTTATCTAACTCAACTCATCAGTCTTAAGTTCATATTCATCTATTATCACTTATTATGCATTGTCATATTGGGTGTACAAATTAGTTCGGTCCGTTTTTTTGTGTTCAAAAATGCATTTATTTCTAAACAAAATGAATGAACAGATCAATTAAAGTATTGTCCATCGCTGGCTACTACTTTTTCCCATCTCTCAGGCAATTTTCAAATTCCATCTCGAAAAAATGACTCGTCTTTTGAGGCAATCCAAGTTTGGAGCCAATTTTCGGTTTCTACGAAAGAAGTGAACCGGTGACCTGCCAAATCGTGCTGCATCCTTCAGAACAACCAGTAATCAGAAGGAGCAATGTCCGGGGAATACGGCGGGTGCGGTAAAACATCCCATTTGAGTGTTTCCAAATATTTTTTTACAACTTTTGCGACATGAAGCCGAGCGTTGTCATGAAGAAGAACTTTATCATGTCTTTGCTCGTATTCCGGCCGTTTTTCTCGCAATGCACGGCTCAAACTAATTAATTGTAGCAGATACCGATTGCCCGTAATGGAATCGCCAGGTTTCAGCACCTCATAGTAAACAACGCCCCTTTGGTCCCACCAGATACAGAGCATGATCTTCGAACCATGTATGTTCGGTTTTGATGTTGATGTTGAGGTCGATGGCAAGGATTGACCGGGCTTAGTATAGTATTTTTTCTTCTTGGGGTTGTCGTAGAATATCCACTTCTCATCTCCAGTTACAATCCGATGCAAAAAACCTTTTCTTTGTTGCCTTTGAATCAGCTGCTCGCAATTGAAAAATCGCCTTTCAATGTCTCTCGGTTTCAGTTCATAAAGCACCCAATTTCCTTGTTTTTGAATCATTCTCATGGCTCTCAATCGTACGGAAACGGCTTGTTGAGTCACTCCCAATGATTCTGCAAGCTCCTCTTGCGTTTGACTCTGATCTTCTTCGAGTAATGCCTCTAATTCTTTGTCCTCAAATTTTTTAGGCTGTCCAGAGCAAGGCTTGTCTTCGACGCTGAAATCTCCATCCTTGAAACGTCGAAACCATTCCCTACATGATTTATCAGTTAGAGCAGCGTCACCATAAACTTCGACAAGCATTCGATGGGCTTCAGCTGCACTTTTCTTCCAATTAAAGCAGAAAATTAAAACCTCCCGCAAATGCTGCTTGGTTAACACAAAATTCGATATTTTCAACACTGTACAAAACAAGGTTTTTGCATGAAACTCAAAGCGATATAAACTGAATATTATTGGCAGATGTCTAACCTCTCTGAAACCGCCAAAATCGGCTGTCACTATGAACCATTCATAACAGCCAGCCATCTTTTGGAAACGGACCGAACTAATTTGTACTCCCAATACATTGTCACTCCATGTATTCTTCTCAGTGCATGCATTTCTACAGCATTTATTCAGCTCATATCAGCCTTTTCCACGTCAACATTTCAATAATATACATCAAAGTTTGCATTAAACTACTGTTGTGGACTATCATCTTAGCAGATTTTGATACTGTCCAGCTCAAATATAATGTTTTAGTACCTCATTGACTTTGTTTCCTATCGCTACACGCCGTTCAATTATCCCTTTTAACTTTTCCATCTGAAAAATACAATAGCAGAATTCCTCAATTTGCTTATATTGCATTTACTTTTCCTTTCACACGTTTATATAATTTTATATCTTTTATACCATGAATTTGGATTTGGCTCCATTCATTCTCAGATCTTTCTCTTCACATCTCTCATACAATGTACTTATCAGACTCTGTAATTCATCTTCATTCTCCACTTACACCATTATATCATCAGCATACAGCAATCTGCATACATTTCCATTCGAAATTTGTATGCCACCTAGATCTGAAGTTCCTTCACACAAATCTATGAATAATAAACAATCAAGGTGACATAACGCATGCTTGCTTTACCTCTTTTGAAATTTTAAACCACTCAGTCAAGGCACCGATCACCCTAATACATACTTTACTTTCAGCGTATAATAACGCAATACCACGTATTAATTTATATTTAACACCATGTTTATTCAATATTTTCCATAGCTTACTTTCATGCAAATACATGCTTTTCCAAGTCCACAAATGCACAGATATGAAGAAATCGCATCATAAATTTTGATATTTAGATGCATACATACATAATAAGTAAATGTGAATCTGGAGTGACAGAGTTTAAGATGTTTAAGCAGCCCATAGAGGCGGCCACAGTCCAGAGAGCACCACGGGCAGTGCAGGTCCTCGCAGGCCTCAGTCTGCTGTCGGGAATTGTTATTGTACAGGAACTGGTAGATTATCTGCTGACCGTTTGAAGTTTCCGTCTTGTTGTCACTCCCAGTGTGGCCATTAGCTGTAATATATGGCACTATTTAATTTTATGATGGCAATAGATATTCAATGTGAGATGAGTCACAAAAAATGTATGACACAGATAAAGAAAATAATATGCTTTTATTTGACACAAAAATCAAAATTGTTAGATGAAGTCGGACTACCTTCGGCCAGATTGGCTACTCAGACCTTATGGTGACCAGGGATAGTTTTACAGCTATCTCCAATTTTTGTGAAAAATTTGATGACTTCCTTAATTTTTAAAGATGTTTTGTAGAATAAATAATTCAATTTTTTTTTATTTACATTCCCATTTAATTTAAATTTTATCTCTGTCCTTGGTGCGACTTTCTGTTGGTGCCACCGCTACTCTTTTAACACTTCAGAGGGGACGATCCTTAAGCTGTAAATAAAATTCAAAATGGTGATCTTTAGTTACCTGACCTATAAATTAGGAGTCAAACACGAATTTACAAATAAGGCCATAATATCTATTCAAGACTTAAGTCCGTTTTATATTTATATAAATAGATAAATCACCATATTTAGAAAAGACATTCACTAAAATAACACTCAAAATAAATAAAAGCACTCACTCTTCGCAATAGTTGTATCCGTGTTGTTTTTATTAAGTATATTATTAATCCTAGAACAGTTAGAGGCAGACTTGTTATTTTCCTTATTGGATGTACTAGATTCAGTCTTGTTTTGCAGCACCAGTGTGTCGGAGTAGGGCTTGGGCCGCGTCACCAGCCCGTTGGTGGGCTCCTGGCTCCACGTCAGTTTTAACTTCAAGGTCGGTTTCAATTTGAACACATCAAAAGGGTTGTTGTCTGATGACAGGTCCATATCCTGAAATGATCAATCATGCAAAGTGATAGAAATGAGGATGGAATTTGGTGTTATTTTTTAAATTATAGTTTGTAAAATAAGTTCTATTTTATAAATAAATAAATATAGATTTATTGATAGCAACATAGGGTTGTATATATATAAATATATCTTATATATATTTCAAGATAATGTCGAAGAAAATACATTTGAGAGAAAAGCTATCAAAGCTATCTATCATCCCATAACATCACCTTAGTCGGGATACACCACCCCACCATTAGAGGGCGAGCCCAGCCACAAGAACACTAAATGCTTTTCAACCCACACCCATGAGTTAATATGGTCAGTAATTGATGACCTCCATTGTCTAGTTGCTAGAATGCATGTATGCCAATTTGGGGATTTTGGGTTTCAATACTAGATGATGCCAATAAATGGGGTCGTTTGTTTTTAAAAAAATACCTTTACCTACCTTTAATACCTTTTCAATAGGTTGGAACAAATTAAATAAAAAAATAAACCCAGCAGGTTGTACTGTAAATAACCGAAGACTATAACGATGTTACGGTTCTAGAGAAATTAATCATATGTAAATGTAAGATATTATCAAGTGATGATTTTTATTATTACAGGAAGGCAGCTTAAATACTGATATCTATATCAAATTTAACTATTATGTAATTCTAAAAAAAGAGTGCTTTGATCAAGCATCTGAAATGGTAGATGACCTCTGTGTGGTAGTAAAATGCTCATCTTCCATGAAGAGAATTTGGTTTCAATTCACAATGATGACCAAGCAAAAATGTTTTGTACTTACAATATTGCACATTAATAACATACCTCAGAGAGTGTCTCCCAGTGAGTGGGCAGCCCTTTGTGTGGAGACCGAGCGGGTGGGGTGGCATCGCGCAACACCAAATCATACTCCCCACTGCGCAGCAGGCAGCGGTTATGTTTATCGTACACCACCAGCTCACTACCTAACATGCGCTGGATGTTGTCCGAGGTTTTAAGACGTTTGTGGGCTGGCTCTGAAAAGGATGCTTTTTTATAAATATGATGATAAAAGTTTGATAAGTATATTATACAAGAGATGCAGGGAGAAATATCTGAGAATGAATGTTGCAAAATCCAAATGGTGATGGAAAAGTGTGAAATGAAAAATAAATGGCACATATGGGTGAATAATGAAAGAATGGAGCAAGTTGAGGAATTCTACTATTTGGGTAGTATTTTCTTATATGATGGAAGAGTTAAGGGGGATATCGAATGGGGTGTAGCGATAGGAAATAAAATCAACGGGGCACTAAAACATATATATTTGAACTGGACAGTATCAAAATCTGATAAGATGATAGTACACTAAAGTATTTTGGTGCCAACTTTAATGTATGGTAGTGAAACGTGGACGTGGAAAAAGACTAAGAGATGAAAATAAATGCTGTAGAAATGCGTGCATTGAGAATACGTAGTGACAATGTATGATAGAATACAGAATGAAGTGATAAAGAATGAATATGAACTTAAGGCTGATTTTTTAAGTAAAATGAAGAGCATGCAGAGATGGTTTGGACATGTGGAACGAATGAATGAAGAAAGACTAACAAATCAAATATACAGCGCAAATATGAGAAGGCATTTGAGAGGAAGGCCAAGGTAAGTTTGGTTGGATCAAGTGAATGATATTCTGAAAGAAGGAAACGTAGAAAGTTGGAAACCATAGAAATTGTTTGAGGTGTATGTATGTAGAAGAGGTTAAGAATGTGTGTCGAGATAGACAAGTATGGGGATCTGTCTTCTGCCTTTCCCGATAGAGAAATGATATGATGGTCTATATGTATGTCAATAAGCAAAATTGTTAATTCTGAAGTGTTAAAAATCTAAGACAGCTCAATCAAAGGTTTCAACAGGATGACGCTACCGTTCATAGAGCCAGGACCACAATGCAACTCTTAAAGAAACATTTGCCATATCGAATTATCTTAAAAAGTGGCAATTTAAGATGGCCCTTGCAATCACCTGATTTGACTGCAACAGATTTTTTGTACCTTAAAGAAAAAGTGTATATGAACAAGCCATAAATAATATAACAGCTCAAAACTAACATTTGTGAAGAAATAGACGCGATAAACCCAAAAACGTTAGATGTCTTGAAAAATATCCTAAACTGAGCAGTCTCCTGAGAAAAAAAGAGGTGAGCATTTAACCTACTTGATTTTCCACACCTAAACAGTTTATGAATCAAAAAATATAAAACCATTAAAAGATTTTGTTTATTTCATTTTCGTCACAAGTTATTAGGAAAATAAATAGGAATGATACTTTTACGCCACTCTGTACATGAGAAGAGTATTATACTCAATAAAATTGAACAATCTCATTTAACTATAATTTGATTAGAATCAATATGCAAATAATTTACCGTTGTCATTTTCTGAGGCGCCACGTATTGGGTTGTTGTTCCTGGTAAGATGTGACACTGAGACCCTCAACATGAGCACATAGGACTTGACTTCAGGGCCGTGAGAGGGGGAGAAGGCTTCACTGGAAATGCTTACAGCCGATGCCATGGCCGGGGGCTCTGTGGGGGATGGATTCAAAGGGACAGAACAGCAGCCAACCTAGAAATCAATTCAGTCTATGTATATATTTTATCTACTACATTTTAAATGGCAATAAAATAATGCTCAGATTCTTATGTTTGCAAGATATTAGAAATCACTCAATTTGACAAATCCACCAAAACATAATGCAAGCAATAATAAACTACACTGAACAAATTAACCTTTTAACCGCGTTAAAAATCAAATTCGACAAACCCTGTGCGCGGCACAATTTCGGCGTTTTTTAATTCCTAAGTTTAAATGCGTATTTAGTTTAGAACCACTGATATTTAATTACAACTTCAGGTAAACATAACACACAAGTAATTTTCTGATAATAAATAAAAGTCATTACTCTTGAAATAAAGGAGATAAATTAAATATTACGTAAAATAAACAAACGAATGATACGATCATAGAAATTCTTCTTTCCACACTCCCCCACTCAAGTGCCTATCTGTGTGTGTGTGACTAGTCTGCACTGGGACGGCACGGGATTCAGCGCGTATTGTATGGGCACAAGGATATGAATTATGAAGTGTTTTTTACTTCACAAACACTATAAATCTCACTCTGTTCACACCATATTTATTGGTCTATATTGAAATACTTAACTCAGAATTATTTATTATTATGAAATAAAAATTGAGATTGTTTATTTTTCAATATTTCTTTTTCTCGTGGTATGCCCTAAAGCATGGTTGGAAACACAACGCAACATTGCATTCAGAACACATAAATTTAGTCATTTTACGCACTTTAACATTTATTTTAGTTTTAGCACAGACATGACACCTTCGACGTGGATTTTTGCACTTTGGCGTAGATGGAAAGTTTATCTTTTCATGATTTAAATATTTATTTGGTATAAATCTTGTAGGGTTGTCAGCAGAAGTAGTGGGGCATTGAACTTTGTTGAGCATTACTTTTTACGAATTTTTCTCAATCAATTGCCGAATAACAGCTAGCTGAAATTCAGCCAGACTAATCGATTTAGATGTAACAAGTTTGTACAAAATATGGGCGTTGAGCAAATACAAATCTATTACATGGAAAAACACCTTCTTGTACCATTTGACGGACTTTCTCATGCAATTTAATCCACTTAGCATCATGTCCGCTTTGTCTACCAAACCCATACATTTGTTATAATCGATTATGCACTTGGGTTTTTGTATGGCTTCACCGGTTGACCTGTTTACTTTTCCAGTACAATCTTTTGAATCGTCATGAAGAGTGGTAAGCATGTGCACGTCGCGCCGATCACACCATTTCAGCGCCAGCAATTTTCTATTGTTAAAAGATTCCACTTCTCGCTTTTTCAATTTTTTAAACTTTGGCATGCCTTTTCGGTTTTTATACACTGTTCCACAAGCATTTGTTTTGTTTTCATATAATCTTTTAAAGAGTTCAGGGCTAGTGTACCAGTTATCACAAAACAAACTGTGTCCTTTTCCGATATAATTATTTAACAGAGTTGTGACCACTGAACCAGATATACTGAGTCCCATTTCATTGTCAATTTCAGTTTGAGATCCTGTATAAATTATGAAATCTAATATATATCTAGTCATCACGTCACAGAGTACAAACATTTTTATTCCAAATCTATGCCGTTTTGACGGGATATATTGTTTGAAAACCAAGCGCCCTTTGAAAGCAATCATGCTTTCATCTATGCAGAGATTCTGAAAAGGTGCGAAGGTTTCTTTAAATATTTTTCTGGTAAAATCAATCAAAATTTTTATTTTATGCAGTCTATCTGAT
Source organism: Odontocerum albicorne (assembly GCA_949825065.1). Classification (NCBI taxonomy): domain Eukaryota; kingdom Metazoa; phylum Arthropoda; class Insecta; order Trichoptera; family Odontoceridae; genus Odontocerum; species Odontocerum albicorne. The sequence goes on from OX463845.1 coordinate 13,745,209, forward strand.
GATTTTGATGCGTTGTCACTAAAATGTAGCATCTGTAAAATGAGCTCAAATCGGTCCCTAGACATTGTTTGCCCGAAAATAGGACTCAGCAGAAGAGGATCTGTTGACCAGTGCTTCTCGATAGTAAGATGACGATTCTTCGTTATTAACATTGTAACTGCTACAAATATGTACATTTTGTAAATAAATGTATCATACCATCTTCTTATCCTTGATTTATCTCCAAAACTTTTATTATTAATTTCATGTTGATAAAAACTATTCGTTTCGTCAACAATTTTGCTAGTTATATCTTCATTGAGAAAATGTTCAAAATAGTCAAGTTCGGTGGAGTTTTCAGAAAACGTAATGTCTGGATTCACTCCTGAAAATGCGTTGAAATTATGAATAACCGGAATATGTGAACCCGAAAGCCACGAAGATGAATACGTTTCTGTAGACGATTCACTGCCAAATCCAATATTTTCATCATTATCAGAATCAATAACATCACTAAGGTTCGAAATATTATCGTCTTCACTAACACTTGATCCGTAATTTGACCCAAGTTCACATACGTAATCGTCAATTTCTTCTTCACTTAGACCACGTTTAGTCATAATGAATATAAAGTGTTAAAAATAATAAAACAGAAAATTTAAAATTTATTGATTTCAAATACAAATATCAAATTTGAAATCAAAACACTAAAAACTGACAATAACTAAACGAACCATACACAATTATATAGTCACTAATTAAAAATATTTGAAAAGAAATAAAAAAAATCAGATTGAATGCTGCTCGTATATAAAATATTTAGTAATGTTTACGTAAGCGAAAGACGCGCCACGTATCACTTAACCGGGCCAGTAAAGCGTGCGTCACATACTGTCCACACATATTGTCATGCGTCACACATACGACGTGATACTATGAAATATTAATTGAGAAATAATCTGCGCTCTGTTTATTCAAAAATATTTCATAAACTAATACATTATTTGACAAGGTTTCGAAATATGTCGCTAGAATAAAGATTTTTTTAAATTTTAGTTTAATTTTTATCCCGGTTTTGTGTCATTGTTTATAAGTATTTCTCGTTTCAAATTTGGGTTGTCGTCAGATCACAGACGTCTGTGCGCTTAGCGCACTAATGTTGTCAAATCAAATCACAGGCGTTTGTGCGCGCCGCGGGGAAAGAGTTAAAAGAAAAAAAAATAATAGTATAAAATCATCAGATATTTAACATACTTAGTAAGAATATTATGGAACATTTTAACTGGTTAAGTAAGCAAATTGTATTACACTTTCATAGACTTATTGCTATGTGGCTGCTTCCAACTAACAAGAATTTTAAATGACCTATTAGTGTGAAAAACCCTCAATGGGATCCTTTTGTTGGGAAGCATGGAGAATTAAACTCGAAACCACTGGAAGACAAGCATTCTACCAACTAAGGCATGGAGGTTGTTACTATATTACACTTTCATTGTATACAGTACAACCTCGCAGATTTAATAATGCCTTGTGACAATCTCTTCCATCCAATCAGAAAAGATATTGGATTAAGTGAAAACCAGACTGGTATAAAATCTATTTAAATATATGTATATTTTTTTGGATTGGACCTTGAGCTCTGTAACCAAATTATATGTGAATGAGTAGCGACTAAAGCCGAAAATCAAAACTTGATAAAATCTCATCTATTTTAGATCAACAAATGGCTATGCATTGGATGAGGAATACTGACCAAAGAATTTTCATAATATATCCAAAGTTTTGTATTATGTTTTCGTTGTACACAGTACAACCTGACGTGTTTATTACCATGTGGCAATCTCTTACAACCAACTATAAAAATGTTAAAAGAGGCCTTAAATGAAAACCGGTGTGATACCCGTTTTAAAAACTAGGGTATCAACGGGAAACTAATCAACTTGGCCACAGAAGTCGTCACCTCTCAAAAGAAAGATAACCCCTATGGAGTATGGAAACTATTGCGGAATTACACTACACTGACAATGTAGGACAGAATACGGAACTACACTCTGCTTGAGGATGAATTTATGGTGCCACCCAATAACTGGTCAAAAGTAGTGCTGTTTTATAACCTGCAAGCGACTCGATAAATCAAATGCCCGTCATACATCATAAATCTGTATTAGGAAAGAGAGACTCCTCCTAACGAAGGTAGAAGTGATAGGACATCCCTATGTTCCAGATGGAACCTATAGAATGATGATGAAGACCAGTAGATCGGTTCTATTTTGTACTCAAATCACTTCTTGATTTTTCCCATAAATTTCTAGCTGTATAAACTAAACTAGACTTTTTTGAGAAAGAGCAAAAAATGATTTCAGCATAGAATGGTGCAGATCCACTGTTTATCACTGTCATTAGTACCAAAAAGAAAAATAAACTCATTTATTTTTTCTTACCTGACCAATTATAAAAAACATCTTTTTGCAAGTGTGTTTTAATAACATTTTTTATTCTTAAGCATTTGGTCACATTTTCCAGGTTAGTTTGAGTCTCTGCTGTATGTGATAACATCTCTCATGTTGCCACAAAAGGCAGAGACTGAAACGAATTAAATGGAAATATTTTGTACGAAACATAGGATTTCACAATTTATTATGATTGATATTATGATAGTCAACAATTTATTATAATTGATAAAATTTTGATAAATGGGAATGAAACGTGGAAATGGAACAAGACTAAGTCAACTAAAAAAAACAAATAAATGCAGTATAAAAGCATGCACTTAGAATATGACAATGTAGGACAGAATACGGACTAAAGTGATTAGGGATAAGTCTGAACTTAAGGCTGATGTGTGGTGAGCAAGATGAAAAAGAGTACTCTAAGATGGTTTAGCCACGTGGCACGAATGAATGAACAAAGACTAACAAAACAAATATACAGAGCAAATATGCGTGGAAGGCGTGGTAGAGGAAAACCAAGGAAATATGGTTGGATCAAGCATGACACTTTAAAAGAAGCATTTTATATAACTTAGCTAGTGAAAATGCATCTATAGGTTGTTTTTCTAAGAAAAATGTTTCTAACATAATTTGAAAGAGTGATTTAAAAAATGCACATTTCAGCAATTTCATATAAGGATACCTGATTGTAAAAATTATACAAATAAATTCCACCATCGTAATCAAGAAACAGCGATTTTACGGTTTCATTTGTTACATGGTCATACCACATAACACCTAACATCCTTCTAAGACATCTGTTGTCAAAATTAAGAAGTCTTCTCTCTTCGGCCTCGGCAACATGCCAAGATTCAGAGCCTTATAGCAAGGATGCAGGCACCAAACAGCACTTCGTCTTCAGACACACTGACGAGTCACATAAAGTATTCATATCATTAAAGGTACCACTGGCATCACCTATTATAACAGGAAGTTTATTCCCTAAACCCCCAATTCCCAGCAACCATGGCACCCAAATACTTAAATTTATCAACTCTGTTGATGGGTATGCCATTTGTGCACAGAGGGTGGGGGTGGTCCTTATCAGAGCATGAATCGCTACACATCAGTTCCATCTTCCCAGCATTTATACTCAGGCCAAGAAGAGAGTTTCTGATAAGACAATAGAACACAGCTTTTAAATCAAGATAGAATAAAAAAACTTCCAAGTCCTAATTTCAAAGGTGGTGTCCACATATGATGTGTGCGAAATGCTATCTAGATCAGTTGTTGGCAACCTATGGCATGCGGAAGGTTTTTTGGTGGCACGGCATAAAGAATGACAAATAATGAAATTCTTCGGTACATTTATAAAAATAATTTATTAAAACAAAAATCTAATATGAACTAATATTGAACTGCTGACTTATAAATTTTAACCTCAAGGATGTAATATTTAAATTTAATGTGTATTGTATTTATTGCAGCGTGTATGTATTATTATAGTTAAATATTTTTTTCTTTTTATAGTTACACTAGTTTGATTTCAATGGAGATGGGGGCGATCACCCCCATCTCCATAGGATTTCCATGCATAATTTCTTGAAGTGAAACGGCTTGTTTTCGTACACGAAATTATTAGTTTTTGGCGAAACATCTAAAAAATTAACGCCTCATTTTCTTAAGCTAAATTATTAGGTTTTGAGAAGCAATTACTTTCCTTTTTTATAAATAGACATCTAATATGATTTGATATTTATTTTTATGGTAACTTTGAAGATTTTTATAACTCCCAAAAATGAGATGATATTAGTCTGTGCTTTGCCCGACGATATGGTGCTATACAAACTGTTCTTTGTCAACAAATGTAGGTCTCAGTGCTCTAGCTTATGTATAAGACAAAAGTATGTGTATAGTAACTATGTATTATACAATAAGAGCATTGTGAAACTTGTGTGATCCATTTGCTCAGATGTTCTTATTATTCAGTCTTATTATCCCATTGTAATAAAATGTTTTCAAAGGTAACTAATCAAAAACAAAATGCATACCATGATTCTAGAGGTAATGATTGTGAAAAATTATACTAATAATAATTATTTCCCTTCTTTCATCATATCCAACGTTGTTAGTCTATGAGGTTTTTGTCATCTCTCTCAACAACTGACAGTGTTATATGACTACCAGATGGCTCGATAAATGAAGCCAAAGACAATATTATCTTTCATCCACATTCTTCAACATGTCCACATCAACGTTGGATTTGTTGAAAAGTACTGTACACATGAATGAATAAATCACATTAAACATTATGAGCAATGATTACTCATGCTTCTTTATCAAGTGGCTCAATTATACCTACAGAGTTTCTTAAGGGGGTCAATTCTCAATTTATTCACAGAGATATGCATTTAAATGGGTCATGGCAATTTTTCTCTTTCCCTTTCCAATATCCTGATTTAATTCATTCTAAATTACAAATATACATATGCACGAAAATTTTACAAACTAGACTTTTTTGCTCACTCAAATTTTTAAATACATTAAATTTATTGTCGTCAATACAGGAACACGTAACTCGATTTTTTTATATAAGTAACTTTCTTTATTTTTGTCATCTCTTGTATCATTGACACATTTTTGCATTAACACATATATTTATTTTCAACGCGGAACGCATTTATTCGTAACTGCAATACCAAGTGACGTTTTTATTTTATTATATTTTTGCAGAAAAATCGTTTTTTGTCTCCCCTGTAAAATTTAGGCAATCCTAGATACGTGTTCCTGCAGTATCGATGACGATATGTGATTTTTTGGGCCTGGATCTTTTTTATGTATACACCCAATTAACCCTGAGAGCGTTACGAGAAAAAAATATAATTGTCTATCTAGTGCTGAGATATATTTACGATTCGGACGTTCGTGATAAATATTTAATTTAAACAACAAAAAAACAAAAAACAAATATTTTTACAACATAAATATATTTTAGAATATGTACCCTTGTATTCTAAATGAATGATATTCATTTAGAATACAAGGGTAGAACAAATTTCTTCCACTGCTATAGCAGTGCGCCGATCTCTCAGGGTTAAAGTGTGTCACAACATCTACAATGCTGAACTAGTCATATGATGGATAACAAGTGTGCTATCATATTTTTGTTCACAGAACCTAAACCTATTTACATATTTAGTTCAGTATTTATTTTGTCATAACCAAATCTCCTGGAGAGTGCTAAAATTTTAAAAGATAAATGAAATGGAAGGACAATTGGTCCAAACCATATTCTTTTAATTTTGACTTCCAACTAACACATAAAACAGACTAATAAATTAAAAAAGATATATTAATTAATAAAATATGTGATTTTTTTTATACAAATATTTTGATCCTAGATTTAATAAGAATTATTTGATTTCTACAAGAATTATGCGATTAATGTTATATTAAAATAAACCTTTAGCATAACAAAATGCAATGTTGTTTTTTTCTTTCAAATGGATTCCCTCGACCACTGGTTTAAAACTAAGTCATAAGTGCAATATCTAAGGTCAGTGTCCTTTAAGATATTACATTTACAACCTTTTTCATAACACATCTGTCATCCAACTTGATGTTCGATTTTTTTAAATAGGGTTCCAATTCAGTTTTCACTTAAGACCTCTTTAACATCTTTCTGGTTAGTTGGAAAAGAGGACTCCATTGAATAAACCTACCAAGTTGTACTGTTTCCAACAAAAGTGTAATACCATACAATAATACATTACACAGAAATTATAAAGATAAAAAACTTCTCACCGAAACTTCCACAACAGCCGATGAACTGTCTTTCCTCTTTTTGTGGCAAAGTTTAAGAAGCACTGCCTCAACTTTGACCTGGCAGTCTGCAGATGATTCTAAATTTTTATCGTAAAAGCCTAGAAATGTTAGGGTCATGTAATCCCCCATGCAATAGGGCTGCGTTTCACTGCGGGTCTTTTGCAACACCTTCTCCAGAATGGAATCCACTTTGAAGCCCTCCCGTGATTTGTGACTTCGAGACATGCGCTGTTTCATGTATGAAAGCGTCCGGTTGAGGAAGATGGGCTGAAAAAAATTATTATTATTATAGACAAGCAGCATGGATTATAAGTCTGCCCAACAAAGGCTGCAGCAAATTGAGTCTTTCTGATTGCCTTGGATCTGTTAGGACTTAAGTGTAAATCAATATATTCATTTAGTGTCACGGCGTCACCATCTACAGGATCTGACAATCTTTGTCGATAACAAAGATATACATATATACACACACATGCATGCGGGCCTCGTAGTCGAGGATCCCCTCGCCACTCCAATGTCAATCTTAAACTGTTCTTTTACGTCGATCATGTGATCTTTTGTAAGAAAAAAGCCTGATTATAAAAAACACGCATTCCCTCCTGCAAATGTTAGACAAGTGGACCCTGCGGAGCTGCCTGGCCGTGCTGACGCATGTTTGCAGCGTGCTGACTGTTTCTCAAACGTCTAGCCGCTGAGACACCATCAGCCCGAGAATATACGGCTCTCCACCCCTCGCGGGTCCCGAGCCACCTTCTCCCAGTCCTCAGGCACAGTCAGTGACTCTCGCAGACTGTCCTTATAGCGCTTCTTCTGCCCGCCAACTCTTCGCCTACCCACCACTTCCCTATGCAAGACGCATTTTGGGAGTATATGATCACCCTTGCGTATTACATGCCCGGTCCACCGCAATTTCGCCTTTACAACCATATCTTCTACAAGTTTACAGTTGGAGCGTTGCAGGACCGAAACATTTGTGACATGATCACTCCAGTGGATCTGAAGAATTGAAAATAAAAATGTAGGGTATATATTACTGGTTTAAAATTTATTCCACATTTGTACATGTAAAATTGAGGAAAAGCACAAATAATTTTCACTCACCTTCAACATATTACGAGTTCTCAGGAATCGGTATATCTGAGTTGGTTCTGAAAAAGAAAAGATCCATTTAAAATATGATGTACTGTGTATTGGTGACAAAATACACTTATTTTAGGCAAACTCAGAAATTCTCGAAAACTGTGTTTGACAAGGTGTCAATGTTTACCAAAGGTGCAATTTAATTTTATTTCAACGGTCTAATGACCTTTTTCATATAAAAGATTAGAAAAAAATAAGCAGTGTTATAAACTAGAAAAAAAAAGTATAAGTTGAAACCAACACAATAACAAAACAAACCCATTAAATTAACTTAATTCATGTCAAGAACAACTTCTTCACTTCACTCTTACAATAAAAGTGATATGAAAGTCCATACAATGCCCATACTAACTACCCAATCTCTGTAGCGTTATTATGCAGAAGTTAAACAAATAATTTATTGTAACTATGTCACTGTGGAATATTTATTTTTCCATGTGAGCCTACAAAGAATGTGTAAGATGACAAGTTGAATTAGTTTCGGACTATTGAAATATACATATATACCAACATGTCACTTTTCTGTCGGGATAGGCAGAGGACAGAGTGCCATACTTTCCTATCTCGACATACATCCTTAGTCTCTTCTCATTCATATACCTTCTCATACAACTTAATTGAATATTCTTTACTTGATCCAATCATAATTTCCTTGGTTTTCCTCTCATACGCCTTCCACTCACATCTGCACTGTATTCGTTCCACGTGCCCAAATCATCTTAGAGTTCTCTTTTTCATCTTGCTCAACACATTAGCCTTAAGTTCACATTCATTCCGTATTCTGTCATACATTGTCCCTCCATGTATTCTCTTTAATGCACGCATTTCTACAGCATTTATTCGGCTCTTCTTAGTCTTTTGGCACGTCCACGTTTCACTCCAATATATTAAAGTTGGCACCAAAATACTATGAAATATGAATTGACAATTTTAAATAATATTTTGAAGTAAAATATTTATCTTATAGATCTGACAAAGTTGAAAAAGACTTATCACTTCCAACAGACAGTAATCCAACTCAGTTCTTGGCTTTAGACTTTGAAGTATATAAAATATAAAAACTTCCTCTGAATATGTTGCAATTTTTTCAAGATGTATTGGGTGTACAAATTAGTTCGGTCCGTTTTTTTGTGTTCAAAAATGCATTTATTTCTAAACAAAATGAATGAACAGATCAATTAAAGTATTGTCCATCGCTGGCTACTACTTTTTCCCATCTCTCAGGCAATTTTCAAATTCCATCTCGAAAAAATGACTCGTCTTTTGAGGCAATCCAAGTTTGGAGCCAATTTTCGGTTTCTACGAAAGAAGTGAACCGGTGACCTGCCAAATCGTGCTGCATCCTTCAGAACAACCAGTAATCAGAAGGAGCAATGTCCGGGGAATACGGCGGGTGCGGTAAAACATCCCATTTGAGTGTTTCCAAATATTTTTTTACAACTTTTGCGACATGAAGCCGAGCGTTGTCATGAAGAAGAACTTTATCATGTCTTTGCTCGTATTCCGGCCGTTTTTCTCGCAATGCACGGCTCAAACTAATTAATTGTAGCAGATACCGATTGCCCGTAATGGAATCGCCAGGTTTCAGCACCTCATAGTAAACAACGCCCCTTTGGTCCCACCAGATACAGAGCATGATCTTCGAACCATGTATGTTCGGTTTTGGTGTCGATGTTGAGGTCAATGGCAACGATTGACCGGGCTTAGCGTAGTGTTTTTTCTTCTTCGGGTTGTCGTAGAATATCCACTTCTCATCTCCAGTTACAATCCGATGCAAAAAACCTTTTCTTTGTCGCCTTTGAATCAGCTGCTCGCAAGTGAAAAATCGCCTTTCAACGTCTCTCGGTTTTTAGTTCATAAGGCACCCAATTTCCTTGTTTTTGAATCATTTCCATGGCTCTCGATCGTACGGAAACGGCTTGTTGAGTCACTCCCAATGATTCTGCAAGCTCCTCTTGCGTTTGACTCTGATCTTCTTCGTAATGCCTCTAATTCTTTGTCCTCGAATTTTTTTGGCAGTCCAGAGCGAGGCTTATCTTCGACGCTGAAATCTCCATCCTTGAAACGTCGAAACCAATCTCTACATGATTTATCAGTTGGAACAGCGTCACCATAAACTTCGACAAGCATTCGATGGGCTTCAGCTGCACTTTTCTTCTAATTAAAGCAGAAAATTAAAACCTCCCGCAAATGCTGCTTGGTTAACACAAAATTCGATATTTTCAACACTGTACAAAACAAGGTTTTTGCATGAAACTCAAAGCGATATAAACTGAATATTATTGGCAGATGTCAAACCTCTCTGAAACCACCAAAATCGGCTATCACTATGAACCATTCATAACAGCCAGAGCCATCTTTTGGAAACGGACCGAACTAATTTGTACTCCAAATATAATAATAACATATATTGGAAAGACACAAAGAAATAGTCACTAGAATACAAGAACATAAGCGTTGTCTGTCTATAATAGAGACAAATCATCATATAATAGAGACAAATTATCATATAGAGACAAATCATCATATAATAGATACAAATAATCATATAATAGAGACAAATCATCATTTAAACTATTGTAAAGTTCCAGTTTTGCACACATCACAAAAATGCTATAAAACACATGAATTTAGAAAGATTAGAGATACACACAGACATAAGAAAACACACAAAAGTAATAAATAACCAAAGAATGCAAAAGGTTTCACAACTTTTAAACATTTTTCCTTTGCATCAATATTGTCAAATTCATAAAAATATTTTAATTAATATTAAAATTGAAATCTTTACGTCAATAGACCACATAAACTTTCGATGCATGTGGTTCATAGTAACATGACACCAGGTTGACCTAACACTGCTCTTATAACAAACCGATGCCATGAAACCTTCCAAACTTGTTCGTCATTTGCATTTGCAGCAGTGATATCACAGATAAGCCACTGGATTTTTTGAAAGATTACACTATCAGTTGAAAATTCAGAAAAGTCAAATTAAGAATATGACGACTAGTAACAAGTCGCTTCTTCAAGTCTCTTATTTAGTCTTCTTAATGGACTTAATACTTCTCTCCAGGGATTCTCTACAAATATTTTTACCATGAGAAATAAGATGGATGCATTTAAAAAGAAACTCTATTTTTGGGATAGTCGCGTACAGGGAGAGTTATACAAATTTGTCCACTTCTACAAGACTTTTTGATAGCTGCTAACGTCAACCAGGTTATTTTAAACATAATAACTCAACATTTAAGGGTGTTAGTACCAAATTTTATTTCCCTGAAATTGAGGATCCTCGTAAAGGCAACCTTTGGATTAATAATTCCTTCATGGAAGACATCAAATCATGCACATTTACTACTCAAACTAAATGAAACCTAATCGAGTTGTCTTCTAATGCCACTCTGCTGTCCGGACATAAAATACAAATGTGTCTCAGTTTTGGATATCACTCGAAGAAGAATATCCATCTCTAAGTAATAAAGCCATTAAATTATTGTCCGCATTTTTGACTACCTATTCATGTGAGAATTCTTTTTCGTCAATGTCAGTAATAAAAACGAAACAGAGAAACCGAATGGATGTCAATGCAGCGCTACGTCTCTTTGAAACAACACTGCAGCCACGGTTAACAACTATTCTAGCAAAGATGCAGCAGCAGATATCGCACTATTTTTTTAAAACTAAATATTGCTTTTTCAAAAATTTTATTATCAAAAATGTATTTACTGATCGGTTTCTAATTATTCCAATTAACAACATAAATTTCATGTTTTTTTTGTATTTGCAATATGTACATATGTATGTTATAATATAAGATTTAAAAACTAATAAACAAAATATGTACTATATAAATAATAGTTTTTATTTCTGAATTAGCGGTCCAGGAAATATTTATCTTATTTTGACCGATCCGCGAGTGTCAAAAGGTTGGGGAACACTGGTCTAGACAATATTGCAAATGTTATTTAATCTATATGGGGAAAAAAGCTCAACTTTAATTGACATGATATAATGAATTTTCTGTACACCAGAATGATTTGAGTAATGATTCATGCAAATAATTTAATGACTGCTCTTAAGGGAGTTTCACTGTACAAGTGTTATGAAACCTGTACATCATAGAATTTGAAGAAATAGTGACTAATTCTCCTTGAATTTAATTGACCAAACAGACTTAATTGTATGAATGGTACGTTCTGATTGACTAATATTAGAAACATTCAAGATTGTTTAAGTTGACATTCAGTACTTAGTAATGGAGACCAATAGAACTGGTAAGAAATAAAAATTGATCATAACAAAATAGTCGCTTGCTTCAGGTACAATGCAATTAGTTAAAAACAAAATATTTTTGTTTTGAATTAAGAATTGTTTTTAAGACAAATTGTAGAAGCATTCCAAAAAAGAAAAATTTAAAATTGAATACTGAACAATTATTCTATCGAATTCAACTGTTACATCTGATCTATTCTTCAGTTGAGTTGTGTTAAAGAATTTCAATCTAGGGTTTGAATAAAATTAAGGCATTATACTTAGATCGTTTCGTAATGATTATATAATATATATTTGCGTGGCATATAATGTGCAGGGTGAAATTAGTTTCAAACATACATGTTATTCTTCAAAAAATCGTAGGGATCAACGTAAACAATCTGATATGGGAGCATTTTGAACTAATGTGAGGGAAGCGTGCCAAGGCTAACGGACTACTTACTTTCAAAAGCCTGAAGGAAAAGCTCGTGGTCAGCTTGTAGGTGGTCCATTCTGACATTTTTGGAGGCTTCTACTTCCTTCTCGCGTTTCTTGGGAGGCATTTTTAATACAAATACTGAAAAATGTTTGACAACGGCGTGTCGCGGAGACAGAAGATGAAGCCGCGAAAAACAGTTGTCTATGAAAAATTTCCTCGCTCGTACTTGAATCATTTTTATCTCATGTCTATGACTATATCATATGAATATAATTTAGTGTTTGGATTTTCATGATACGATAAAATGTTCATTTTCATATTATATCATTTATTGTTTAATTACATCTTATTTAGAGTAAGTATTAAACCTCAACGTTATTTAACATACATTTTATATATTATGGCACAATTATTATACAAGACTTGTCACAGGTTATAAAACATTCACAAATAGTATTTTAATCAATATGAAAATTCGATGTTTATATTTTTAGTATTAAAATCCCAATAGGTAAACTAAAAAATAATATTTGTCTATTATCTCAGGTAGACATAGCGTAACACCTTGGATGTGTAGTAAACACGAAAAAGAACAATTTAATTAATAATTCAGTCGTATTGAAGATCGTGGTCGCGAGAATATTGTCTTCAGCCTCAGTGATTGAGTCTTAAGGTTCGTCATTGCACGTGTTGACAGCATTGTCATACATGAAAAGGCAACAACACTTCCAAACGCACTTGGCACATGCGAGTATTTGTTATCGGATGAACTCTTTTATCAGACTGTGAACCTTTTTTAGGATATATAATATATCGAATCTGAAACTGTGAAAGTCAAGCGTCTTACCAAATGACTCATGAAGGCCATCAACTTGTTACAGAGTCACTCACTTAATACACTGTCAGAAAATATGCCTGCAAGTCCTGTCATGTCCAAGCTCACGGTTGACCAAAAAAATTATAAGCAGTTCGCCTTGACTGAGGTCAAAAGGCGAACGGGAAAAATAAAAGACTAACATGCTTCATGAATAATTTGGTCCAAAATTATGAAATTTTACTGTCAATTCAGACAGTGCTCGCAGGAGTGCAACACGTTGTTAGTCATTAATAAACGCAGGGGAGAGTTATAAAGAAATAATGTACACTTTTTTTAATGTGGAAAATATATTGTTTTTGAGCATATTTTGAGTATTTTCAACGTGTTTGATAAATTTTATGATTTACATTCAATTTCAATATTGTTGATTTTTATGTACTAACTTATTTGCTCAAATTTCCTATAATGTTCTAATTGCAATATTTTCGACCAAGATTTTCTACATAGGATATTATTTTGTAGAAACACTTATTGATTTTTTTCAGTATAAATATAAATATTTCTGGAGTATTATTATTACTAGACAATTTATATAGCGCCACTTAGTGAACCAGATATTTTTATGATGATATGATCAAAATAAGACTACAAAATAAGGAACCAACTCAAGACAAAAATTATCATATCAAATACTAAGAGATATTATTAATTTTTAATTAAGATAAGATTAAAAAAATACACTTTTCTATCAGTTAAGATCATATTCTAAGATTATATTTAAAACCTTCATCATAGAATGTTTTAGGTACTTCTTTATAAAAATGGTTACTCGAAAATACATGTCTCCGTTTTTACTTCGTATGTTTGCGGTATTCGTACCAGTTCACTGCTTTTGTTATTGTTCTTATTCATCTTGGATTCTTTTTTTAATAATAATGTATTCATAATTAATTATATTTAATTTGTATGATCATGAAAACGTGCCCTTAACATTTTTTTGTCTATGAATAAAAACATTTATGGGTAGCCATAGCAACGAAAATATCTATGATTGTTATTTGTCAAATGTTCTGTCAAAAGTGCGGGCGTAAACTGTTTTCGGGTGGAATCAAAATAATAAAATGAGATATAAGGGAAGCGAAATTGATATGTTAAGAGGTGAATTGGTTCACCTCAACCAATATATGGTTGAATCTGGTTTAAAATCCACCGATCTAAAACGATGTTATGATTGTCTTCCAAAATTTAGAAAGGAGACAAATGACAAACAAAAATATTCATCATCGAGAATATTTGGTGCTATTTTAATAAGTTTACTTGTGTGCCTTTTGGCAAGTTCTCACTCTTTAAACGTAATAATAAATTATATTCTCGGTATAAGATGTTTTTTACCCAACAATTACTTAGTTTGGGAAGCGACCAGGCCAATATCGGATTGCTCATTTTGTGAAGGTGTCACAAAGCCAATAATATTGTACAATGCTACAAGAGAAGAATTTAAGGTAATTAATCAATCTAATTATTATACAAATAGATTATTTTCATTTTGACTAATTTACTTGGTCATGAAACCATTTTTTCAAAACAATTTCTATTTTTAGTTTGGAAATTATGTTCAATTAGATTGTATATTCAAGGCTTGGTCCTTGTTAACAATAAGATGTTACAACTGTTCTAGGCTAAACATGTATGATTTTAAACAGCATTCACAATACTTTTAAAACTTTGCTCAAGTGTTTCTTTCTAAATATCATGGTAGTAAAACACTAGTTTTTTTTGCATATCAATAAGATATAATATTATTGAAACTTTTTATAACATTTATTGATATATTAATATTACAGATCAACTCCAGATTAATTTTTATGTAGTTATATTTTATATGCTTAATTTAAACTGATTAGTGACCCAAACTGTTTCTTATATGGACTTTATATCCGATACCAAATTTTTCCACTGACATATTTTTTCCCTCTTTCAGCTTCAGAAACCTTGAAGGTTACATATTTTGTAAAATATGTATATTAACAGCACTATAAGATTTTGTATTCCATTTCTTTTTGTTTCAGAAATATGCATATACATCCAAACCAATAATTGTGAAGGGAGCAGTCAGCCACTGGAAAGCAATGAACACATTTGATTATGAAATGTTCAAAGATATTTATGAGCACACTTCGGGAGCATACGAGAGCGTTGACGAAGGATGTCAGTTCCTGCACTTCAAATCTGATCTCTTTACGCTGCGTGAGGTTTTTGCAATGTCGCAAGAGAGATCTAGGAATGATGAGGGCCAGGAACCGTGGTATGTCGGATGGTAAGTTTATTTATATTTTTTTTTTACTAAACCTCTCATTTCTTGATTTTATTTCTATAACTCTTTATAATTAACTTTCTTTAGCTATTATTTTGCTTTCATTTCTATAGCATTACATATATTTTATAATGTTTAATTTAATTTGAATACCGGTTTCAATACTCTAATAAAAATTAATTGGACTTGTTATTCATTATTGATATCAAGCTTTTAATCTCACTTCATTCTAGCTGAATTTGTTTAGTAAATCTAACGAGCTGCCTTTAGTAAATCCAAATTCATCAGATTTTAGAGGTTATATTAGAGTATGAAATATCTTTGTATGCTTATTATTATTTATATTTATTTAAAAAATGTCATAAGCCTCAATGTGCACATTTGATGGGAGAAACAAAAATCTCATAAATTTTAAGTGCAAAATCTGTTGAATGAATTCATACCTGAATCTCAATTTATGAACAGAATGAATATTTAGAATTTACTAGACCAGAATTAATCAGAGATATATTAAAACATGTTTATATTTTCCTATACTTGGTGTAAAAATATGTTTAGATCATTATAGTAAATCATAGTTTTTTGTCTCTTCTGTCAAATTAGCAAAGGGAAGGTTACACCCCTTTGCACCGAATATATCCACTTGGAATTGAAACATAATAATCTATTTATTTAAACACATTATAATTTCCTGTATCTGTGATATAGTAGAATTTTCACAATCATCTACAGAGTGTAAATTTTTCCATAATCAACTATTTGCAAACAATTTAGTTTAATATTTTCTGTTTTTATTTTCAGGGGAAATTGTCACCCTCAAGTTCTGGCAATGATAAGACAATATTATTCATATCCTGATTTTTTACCCGAAGATGCAGAGCTGCCAAATTCTGAAAATATATTCTTTGGTTATGACCAAGGCGCTGTAATGCACGTGAGTATAATTTGTGTTCTTAATTTGTTTGACTTCAAACATTTCCAATAGGGGTTTACTTCATAAAAATCTCAATTGCTTTTTCATAAAAATAAATTATAAACACAATACATTAACATCTCTCTATACCATGAAATTAAAAAGCGTAGTATACTGAATCAAAGCAATGCTGATGGATTGGCAGTAGGGGTATGTCTTCATCTTTATTAGTCATCTTCCTCCTAGTCTTGAACATAGACCTTTCTTATTCACCTCCATAGCTTTTTGTTTGTTTCCGGCATTCTGCCTCGGATTCTTAGCTTTCTGCTAAATAGAACATTGTATCTGAGATTTGTTAATATTTATCCTGTAAACCAACATTCAAGGACTTTCTGTATTCATCTATTATTGAGACATCTTACAATGTACCCTGTCCAGTTTCATTTTTAAATGACAACCTTTTCTACCACATCAGTCACTCTGGTTTGCTGGCTTATCAATTTGTTTATCTTTTGATACTGCAATTTTACACTGAACATTCTTCTTCCAGGGCTCCCTCTGTCACCATTAGTTTATGTTTGTGTTTCTGAATAACGATTAACCTGTACTATGCATGCGTTTTAGTTTTTTTTAATAGTCTTACTGAACTGTAAAATAATGCTTGAGGACAACCAAAAACTGTTTATATGTATAGAGAAAATAAAAAAATATTTCGACAGTCTTAAAAAATGTATGTATGATTATTGTAAAACTTTGGTCACCTCACCCATCATACTGATGCATTGGTGTGCTGCTATGTCTGTAAATAGACATACATGCCAGCACTCCATGTTTCTGTTGGGGTAGGCAGAGGACAGAGCAGACTTTCGTATCTTGACACACATCCTTCGCCTCTTCTACATCTAACATATACACCTTCTATGAATTGTCTGACTTTTTCATTTCTGTCTTTCAAAATATTATTCCATTGATCCAACCATACTTTCCTTAGTCTTCCTCTACCATGCCTTCCAGTCTTATATTTATTTTGTTAGTCACACTGTATATTTGTTTTGTTAATCTTTCGTCATTCGTCCTACATACCCAAATCATCTCAGAGTACTCTTCATCGTGCTTACTAAACCTTAAGTTTTACTCATCCTTAATCACTTAATTCTGTATTCTATCGTACATTGTCACCCCATGTATTCTTCTTAGTGCACACATTTCGACAGCATTTATTTGGCTCCTTTCAGTATTTTTCCATGTCCATCTTTTAGTCTCAAACATCTAATACAATATACACTAAATTGTTTTTTTCTTACTTTGTATGCAATAGTCCACTTTTACATGTATCCAGCCCACAAAGTAGACATAGTTAATTTGAAATAAAAAATGATCGAAAAACAAATAAATTTGAAAAATCTTGTTTTGGGATATATAATTTACTTATAACTTGATATAATTTTCATTCAAATACCTCATGACTCTATTTTTATTTACTAAAGAAATCCATTTTATAAAAGTATGGTTAGTTTATTAATATTTATTGTATCATAATTTAAGTGGCATTTAAATGTATGTTTTTTTTTTCCAGTTGGATTACATACCAAGACTAATGTGGCAAGGCCAAGTGAAAGGAAACAAGACCTGGAGTTTGGCTCCCACCCCGGAGTGTGACAGTCGTTGTAGGCCTTTCCAATTCTATGTTGAGCCAGGGGATGCAGGTATATAATTTTTTTTAAATGCTGTTATAATACTGTTTTTGATTGCTTATTCAAATAGCGGTAAGCTTTAGCTGCAAAAAATATATTTTCTTGTATAATTAACAAACATGTAAATCATACATAATTAGATTTTTTTAAATTCCATAAGAAATTTTACTTTTATCAAGCAACTAAGGTGTATTTTTTAATCATAAAAGAAAAATCTTTCTTTACATAATGACACTATAACAATATTTGAACAGAACTCGTGTTAAAAAGGTTAAAACTCATTGATAAAATACTATTCTCTGAAATATTGCTTATCAATTTAAAGTCTAACTGAAATCACATTTGTTTCAGTTCTCTTAGATACGCGCATCTGGTATCACGCAACGAGAATCCCTCCAGGACAGTTCTCCCTTACAGTGCAGTCTGAGTATGGCTAGATTAAGGTTTTATTATTTAACTGGAATTAATAATGTTGATCCTTTTCTACTTGTATTATAATTTATTGTAAATAATTTTAATTTATTCTTATCCTAAGTTTTAGAAAAATATACTTCTAAGATAGATGCAACTTTTATACATGCAGCAATCTCTTATCAGTACCTATTCATTTTTATATTTAGATTACAAAAAAGAGGGCATATATTTTTTGAAATTTGAATTCAATTTATTAGACTATGTTTTGTTATTTTTTGTTATATATTTATTTTATATGATAAGTTGATTTTGAGCCTTCATACTTCACTCACTAGCTTGGTTCTAGTGAGTTGTAAGTGTGAAAGTTTAATCTTATTCAGGGGTGTAGCGAGACAGATGTTTTGTTAAAACCCGTATGTGCCATTATACAAATGTTATAAATCAAAACTATTTTGGTATCTTTATATACATATTATTTTTGTTTAAATCATTACTCTCCATGTTGAAAATTTTGTTCAATGCTTGAATCTCTAATCTGACTTTAAATTATGATAATTATTAATATTTTAACAAACTTGCTTAAAAAATATATTAAATCAGTGAGTCATAATAGGTTTTATTTTTTTTAGAGATGGTAAAAGTAATGTGAAAAAAAGTACTAAAATGTGTTCAATAAAGCTGGAATTTCCGTTTCTTTTACTAGTGGCCACATATAGCCAACTTATTAAGGAAATTTGCTTTTAAGTGAATTAAGTCCTTATAATCAACTAGTAACTATAATAATCAGCAATTATAATCAAATTCTCTTCCAAAGTAATATTCATGCACAGTTGTAATAAAAACTTGATATTGATTTTGATATTATGCATCATACATTTTAAATGATTTATATTTTTTAATAAATTGCTTAAAAATGTATGTCAAGAGTTTTTTAACATGCTACACCATTGATATACACAAATATATCATTTTCATTTCTATAATCATTTCCTGAATCTCGCCAAATGATTCTCAACATTTTTGTGTGTTGTTTGATAATTATGTTATATAACAATTTTTATTTCTATTTTTTCTTTAATTTTCTGAAAATTGTTAAAAGCTTGTTGATAATGTTAAATGGTTGAACTAATAAGAATAAAATGCTCAATGGAGGCTACTTGATAAGGAAGAAATGTTATTATAAACATAACATTTTTTGTGGTAGGTTATAATTGTAATAAATGTTGAAACAATTTTGGAGAGCTATATATTAATGCCTTATTTCAAAATTGATAATATGTGTCATATCTTGTACTAGTCAAATTATATAGATTAAGTCAATCGGAAATCTCTTTCATGTTCTTCCGAATTATCAAATTTTAACCAAGATATGTTGTATTTGTGTGTTCAAAATATACTTCTTCCACTGAAAGCATATTTGCTTATTATAAAATTAAATTATTAATATTTTTACTTGTATTTGCTTTACAAGCTAAGTTACTTTAGTTTTAGAATCTTCATGAAGGGACGTTATTTGACATACTTTTTGTAATTGTAAATGCACAAGTAACTAAATTTATCAAGAAAATAAGCTTCATGGTTGTAAGAAATCACTATAATGCAATGAATCTGCCAGATATGTAAACCCACTGAATCATAGCGTTTTCTGATTATGTACAACTCCGTAATTTAACCCATTTGCTTTATGGTATTAGGTTTTAAATAAGTATGCTAACAATACATGAAAGTGTATACAGTGATATTTTCTTTTT
Organism: Odontocerum albicorne; assembly: GCA_949825065.1. Classification (NCBI taxonomy): domain Eukaryota; kingdom Metazoa; phylum Arthropoda; class Insecta; order Trichoptera; family Odontoceridae; genus Odontocerum; species Odontocerum albicorne. Next base: position 13,765,178 of record OX463845.1, read on the forward strand.
TTAACAATATTTTTTCTATAAATATAGCTTAAGCTCCGCTTATATATCAGTAAAATATATAAAAATAGCTTAAGCTCTACTTATAGGTGAGTGAGCAAAAACCTGGTACGTATTTGATTTCCCTTTTCAATGTTTAAAGGACTTTTGAGAGAACATTAAATAAATGTCAAATTGCAATGTTAAATGTTAGAAAAACTCTAACAAAGAAAGATCATAGTATTCTAGAAAATTCCAAAATGATCTTGTTTTCCACCATAATTATTTTTTGCATGTTTACACCCGTTATTATAATTTTTTTTGACAAAATACAAGAAAATTTACCAAATCAAAACTTCACTATATTGTGAACTATAGACTTTAAAATGCACAAAAAACGAAGGCTAATGACCAAATTTAGCCCCAGAAGTGACAGAACTGCCATACAGCCTTTACAGTCAGGACCCGCAGTGAATAGGTTAAAATGCCTGTTAATTAATTATAGATTAAAATGTAATGTCCTTTTGTGTAGATTCATAAAAAATGTTCAACACAATTATTCATACTAATGTTACACAAGTCGAAGCCAAAAATTTTTGATAGTTTAAATATGTATTTGTTTTTGATTGAATATTTAAGTCTTGCCAAAAATGTACTAAATAAATTGTGCCTGATAAAGTTATTTTTTTATTCCTATGATATAATTTATTTTGGTGTCTTTCACCACTTGTACGAGTATGTAATATATATATAAACACTTTTGATATGACTTGAAATAAAATACACAAAATAATTAATTGTGTTTTTATTAAGCCCCATAAATAACCATTAAAATATTCTACTTAATAATACAGAAATGAACTTTAAAGTTGATAAAAAATATTAGATATACAGGTATTAAAATAAAAAATATATATGGACCTATTTTTTCACTTATAACAATATTGACGACCTCCATGACCTAGTTGGCGAGTCTTCTGATCTGTGGATTGTGGGTTTGATTCCCTTAGTACCCAATTTATATTTTAAAACAAAAAAGATTCCAGTGTGGTTTTCACTCAAAGCCTCTTTAACATTTTTCTGATAGATTGGGAGAGATTGCCGCCTGAAAATATACTCAACAGGTTATTCTGTGTATAATGAAAGTGTGATATAATATTATTTTGATAAGTTGTAGTCATTCATTAATTTGTATGGTACTAAACACACCTACATTGGTGATGTGCAGAAGTTGAAGAATGATGTTGGAAGGAAATTTTATCTTCAGCCTTTGGTTTTTTTTTCTCTTTTAGAAACACTAGAGTAGGCATGAAATTCGCAGTTTGTCATTATACATATTGGCAATACTACCATACTTTTCTAGGGCTTGTTAGTATTGATACCAAACTAACTCTCACCAAATATATATACGAGGGTGGTCCGATAAGTACTTAGCCTACAAAAGAATAACAAAAATTTTGGAAAAGTGGCGATTTATTTCTCAACATAATCTCCTTTGAGTTCAATACACTTGACCCAGCGATGCTCCAACTTCTTTAACCCGTCTGAAAAATCGTTTTCTGAAGGTCTGCAAAGTAGGCCTCCGTGGCGGCGATAACCTCCTCATTCGACTCAAATTTCTGCCCGGCGAGTGACTTTCAAATTTGGAAACAAAAAGAAGTCGCACGGGGCCAAATCCGGAGAATACGGTGGATGGGGCAGCAGTTCGTAGCCTAATTCTACCAATTTGGCCGTGGCGACGGCGGAGGTGTGAGCCGGTGCGTTGTCATGATGGAAAAGCACTTTTTTCTTCGCCAAATGGGGCCGTTTTTTTCTGCAATTCGGCGTCGAATCGGCCCAATAATTCGGCATAGTAGAGCCCTGTGACCGTTTTGCCCTTCTCCAGGAAGTCGATGTAGATCACACCTTTTGAATCCCAGAAAACGGTGGCCATCACCTTTACGGCCGATAGGACAGTCTTCGCCTTCTTCGGAGCACGTTCGCCGGGTGAAGTCCACTGTTTCGACTGTTCCTTGGTCTCGGGTGTGTACCAGTGTATCCATGTTTCGTCAACGGTCACAAAACGACGCAGAAACTCCTTCAGATTACGCTTAAACATCGTCAAACACTGCTCTGAAGTGGTCTCACGGTTGCGCTTGTTGTCCGGAGTGAGCAAACGCGGCAACCATCGTGCCAACAACTTTCTTATGCCCAATACTTCATACAGGATATGACCCACGCGGTCTTTTGAGATGCCTACTGTCTCAGCTATCTCGCGCACCTTCAATCGGCGGTCTGCCAATACGAGATCGTGGATTTTTGTCACGTTATCCTCCGTGGTAGCCGTTTTCGGGGCACCTGGGTGTGGCTCATCAAAAACCGACGTGCGACCACGTTGAAACTCGTTAAACTAATTTTTGACGATCGCCATCAAAGGAGAAGAGTCACCGTACACAGCATCTAAGCGCTCTTTGATTTAGCTGCGCGATTTCCCTTTCAAAAACAAGAATCGAATCACCGACCGATATTGCTCTTTTTCCATTTTTCTCAAATCCGCGGACACGCTCGCTTCCACACGCGGTCAAAACAAAACTACGTGTCCGATTCGGCTGAAATTTTGACAGTAGCTGTCAACGAGAATGTACTACGCGATAACAAATTGCTCTTGCGATAGTGGTGCCATCGGGCGGTGAGGCTAAGTACTTATCGGACCGCCCTCGTATTTTTAATTGAGATTCGAATCTAAAGCTCCGATCCAAAGACAGCTCCGATGCCACCTAGGCCACAGAGGTTGCCACAAGTTGCAGTGTGGGTACAGATTTTTTTTTGTGTTGAGTGAATTTATTTACTAACTCAAAATTTATCAAATATTTATTGTGCACTTATGGATTATATAAAACTAAATTACCAAGAATTGTTAATGTTCAGAGAGCACCGAAAGTGTAACAAAGAGAGTTACAGGTCTGCTCTGTTCAAAATGTACAATAACAAATGGATACGTGCAGATTGGATTGAAATTTCAACTTATCAAATCAACATGTTAAAGATAACAAAGTCTACTAGAAATGTCAAGTACACGTATGTAACAGAGCACAGAAAAGAATTTCAATTATTGTCCCAGATAAAGAGGATAATTCAAATAGGTTTCCCATGACTATTGATAGTGTGAATTATAATTGAAATTTGTGCAAAAGTGAGAGATCGGCAACAAAGAGTTAAAACAGAGACAATTAATGAAAGGCGTTCAAAAGTTAAATATAAAAATTACACTGATATACAAAAAAAAAATTTAAATCTTAAATCCATCAAGTAGACGAATCTAAAGGTAAAACATAATTGCCCTAATGTACTATTTTAACAAATGCATGTTGCTGGTACAAAGACTGTAAAATTGGTGGATGGTTGCCGCTTAATTCTAGGAGATTCCGGTGGGACTTCAATGAGCCTCAGTGACTGAGTGAAGAGATGTCTTTTTGACTGGTAGAACTTTATTGAAATAAAATACAGTATGAAGTTTCAGATGAAAATATATGTCACTCATTTTGCAGCCCATCCCATTTCACAAACATATCGATCCAACCGCTTACGCCTGTCCTTCCTTAGCATATTTCTTGCCAAGCAGTCATTAGATGAGCCCAGACCTTTTGATAGCTTCTGTGTTTGATGTATTGTCTGCAATTTATGTGTTTTAGAAGTGTTATTCAGGTGTGATCTTGTACATACTATGTTGCTGTCAATAAACCTAATATTTATTTATTTATTGCACGCGGGGGTCGTTTGATATCTGTTAATTGACCGACTTGAACTTATTAATTTTTATCCAAGTCCTCCGATCCATAATGTTGTGATAATGCGAGGACCACACAAAAGGACGTTTTATCACAATATAAAAATATTAAACAAAATAATTTTACAATGTTTAAAAGCAATAATAGAAATATGATTAGTGAGTCTTATATTGGTTTGTAACCGATTCCAGAGTCTATTGTGAAGCGACTCAAGTAAATTAATATAATAATTGGAATCTTCTTGGAAAAATACCAACCCTATGGAAACTACCTTAAATAATGATTTTTCAGTTAAGATTAACTTAAGTTTTACCCTGTTTGCATCTATTATTTATTTATTTTTTATTTCACCTGGCGAGTTTATTGCCATGTGGCAATCTACGTCGACTGCCAGCTGTCTTTCCATCTTTTGGGAGGTCATCCTGGAGGTCTGCTTGCTTGGGGGATACTGTCCCTGGCCATTCTTACGGCTCTTGGTTCCACCATTCTGGATACATGTTCGTTCCAGAACCTTCTTCTCTGTCGTCCCCATCTGACAATATCTTCAACTTCGCACATCCTTCGGATTTCTGTGTTTCGTACTCTATCACGAAGGGTTTTGCCAGCGATACTCCTGAGTACCTTCATTTCGCTGGTTCGAAGGAGATTTTTGGTTCTGACAGTGCTGACTCTATGCTGTATGTCATTATGGGGTGAACACAGGTCTTGTATAGCCTCACCTTGCTTTGGATGTTCATATGCTTGTTTTTCCAGATAGTGTTCTTTAAACATCCGGAAAAATAGCTGCGGCCTTTTGTGATTGTTTAAGCACTTCGCCATAGAGGTCATTATTGCACATTATGCTAGCACCCAAGTATTTAAATTTTGTAACTTGAATTGGTGTGTCGTTGATGGCCACACTGCATCCAACTTGCTCTCTGGCTAGAGTCATGCATTTAGTCTTGCTGATGGAGATAGACATGTATTTTTTGGAAGCAGTGTGGAATCGATGTAGCATTTGTTGCAGGTCTTCCTCTGATTCGGCTATGATGGTGGCATCGTCAGCATAGCATATCGTCGGCTAAGAGTGATAAACTGTTAACTCCATTTGGGTGAATTTTTCAGAAGAGCGAAAAAACCAATTTATTTTTATATGACTCACAGGATAAAGAGATTGAAAATCCCGTTGGTCGATTATTTTATTACGGATTATCTATTTATGAAATAACCCATCAACAATTAACTATGTCGGAATTATAAGCAAAAATGGGAGTTAGCAAGTAATATTTTTTGGAAAATTCTTTTTTTGTTGCTGTTTTCCAGGAGTTAACATATTATATTTTTAAACAATAAATAGTGCAAATAGAAGTTTTATTATAAAGTGAGAAGAAACACACACATACGAGTATAATCATTAATGAGATCTTTTGAGAAACACAAATGTCTTATCATTAGTTATGTGGCAGATTGTCATAAAAATCTCTAAAATCGGAGGAGAGAGTTTGCTTAATTAGCTGCAAGTCTTCATATTTTCGGGCGCTGATTGCAAGCCGGTCTTGGTGCAGTAATTCCAATTCACTCCAGGTGGTTGGTTGCACAGAACTTTTTCTTTGAGGTAATAACGTCCAGGAGTCTTCAAACCGTAGTTTGTATGAAATATTTCCAGACGGCGAATACATGAGCGCACGGATATCAGTGACCTTAGGGTCTCCTGCAGATCACCCCGGACGAATATTTTTGTAGCTTGTCACGCTGTCGACCTTTTTGAAAAACGTGTGTTCTAAGTAAGTCACTTCAAATGGATTTTTGCGAGCTTTTCAATCACTTGAACGTAGTCCGCAGGAACGTTTATAATTTTGTTTTGCATTTTACGTTCTATTAGTGAGTTCATATTATCCACCTCCATTTGAGTGTGCCCAACTTCGAGGTACTTCTGCACTATCGTTATATTATTTGATACTGCAATGTTTAGTAGAGCGTTTGATAGGGTAACATTACGATTTTGGTAGCCACATCCGTCTGCATAAATAATCAACTGCACATCTTCTCGGTTTTCGACTTTAGGTAAAATCTTCTGTTCAAGAAAATATGTCCATATTGAGTCAAACTCTTCTGCACTGAGACCTCTTTCTATCCCATTCCACAAGAGGCAGTAACCATCTTTGTTTATGTTGTATGATAAAAGCAAATGTTATGTACTTGCAGCTTGGTTTTGTAGTACAGCACACTCACATTCGATTTTGTGGGCATTAAAACGGCTTGCATATCTACTTTAAATACTAGTATTTGTTCTTCCTTATTTTTTCTTTTTTCTTCTCTGGCTTCTTCTGTATACGAGTATGTAGTTGGTATTTACTTTCTTCTATCGTCCTCACTTTATACGCTGTACATTTTTCAAATTCGTCTTTTTTTGGTCTAAATAAAGAAATATTTTTCGATGAAAGCAACGAAGAAAACAGTTGAGGACAACGGCTGCGTGTTATGCGACGTGCACCAGTCAGATACGTAAAACTTGTACAAATCCATTTTAGTTTGCCAGTCACTTTTTTTTCTCCCCAAGAATAGTTCCTCCAAAATGTTTTAAATATTCCTTTCCTTCTGTCTTCAGTAACCGTAGCACAATTAATCACACTATTTCTGTTCTCACATTTGTATCTACCTTTCATTGACTTCGGTTCTTTTCCAGCTTCACACACCCATTTTGACTCTTTTTTACTTTTCTATAATACTCTGTCCTTTCTCGTCACTAGAATGCAATAATCTTATGAAAATAATAAAGAGCAGTACTTGCCGTTATAAAAAATCAGCAGACATGAAACCAAAACCTTAATAATCGTCAAGCAGGAATATTTTTCCGACCGGCATGCACTTAAGCTGCTAACTCGCCTACAAAATGATGCCGAACGAGGGAGTTAGCACTATTTTCGCGTGTAAATTGAAGCTCATGGAGTTGACAGATATTATTGAGGCTCGAAAAAGCGATTTCGGTCTGTTACACGCAGTTTGAAGTTTGACACTTTTATAGAGCATTTTTTTCTCTTTCTATCCATACCAAAAAGTCATTTTGTCCAAAAATGGAGTTAACAGTTTAGCACTCTTAGCCGACGATATGATGTTAAGCATATTGTCGCTCATCTTGTATCCCAGGTTAAGGTCGGTAACTTCTTCTATAATTTTATCCATAACCAAGTTAAATAGAAATGGGCTTAAACTATCTCCTTGTCTTACTCCAGTTGGTGTTGGAACGTCATTAGAGAGTTCTCCGTCTACGCGAATTCTTGTGGAGCTATTTAGATGTATGTCTCTAATATGTTGTGTAATAACGCTCCCCATAAATGTATAATAGATTATATCAAATGCACATGATAAATTACAGCTAAATCAATTAAAAATTTCAAATATTGCATGGAGAAAAGGCCTTATGAGTTAAAAAAATGTATGAGCTTTTAAAGCTTCAACATCGAATATTAAAGTGAGTCTTAATAACATGATGCAGTATAATTCCCAAACAGGCAAATTGTCTTTAGTGAGATAAAGGAAGAAAACTAGTTTGGTGCTAATATCAGTGACGAGCAAAAAATCCATAATGAACCATAGATAAGTATAAAAAAAATATTCATACAACACTTGCTGTGTCATCATCAGGCAAGCCTGATGATGAATCAGCAAGAGTTGGAATGTATTGTGATTTGCAAAGAATAAAGTGAAATAAAACAAAGTGACAATGTTTTAATTTTATATTAATTATGAAGTTCCATAAATTGACACCAGAGTTACTTAAACATAGATTATTTTTGTTTGTCTATATTGAAAATCATTGTATTTATTTTTTCATGCATAGTAAATAATAGCTTAAATAATACCATATCATAAAGCATAGCACTTTGTGAAGTGGGAATCTGAACGCTAAGAAAAAATATATGCTTTTGAGATGTGGTGTTGGTGCTGAAACCTTCATATTTTGTACCAATGTGTTCATCCTCCAGGATTGAGAACTTAAAGAAAGGCTGTTAATGACATGTAGAAAAAGAATACCGTCATACTTTGAACATATCAATAGAAGAAATGACAGTTTGGAGAAGCTGGTAGCAAACAAAAGGACAGTCTCCAGCAAGGTGGATAGACCAAATCAAAGTGATGACTTCATTGGGTGCTACACCCATCATAGCTCAAAAGTGGAGGTTGTGTAACAAATGTGAAAGTACTTGCTCGTATGTATAAGGACCAAGAACTGCTTAAAACTGTGAAGATTCACAAGTTGCAGTATTAGTCATATAATAAAAGGCACATGATACATTATAACACAACTGATCATCCAGGAAAAAAATTATGTTAAATGAGGTAGAGAAAGACACCGCATCTCTTGGCTTGAGAACTTGCAGGATAAGTTTGAGTGCAGTTCTACTGAGTTGTTCCAGGCTGCAGTAAACAAGATAAAGATTGATATGATGGTAGCCAACCTTCGATAGGATATGGCACTTCGAGAAGAGAAGGATGATGAAATAAAACTATAGGGTTTTTTAGACATTTTATTATGTACACTATAGAAAGATGAACAAATTAATATATATCTGTTTATCACACAAACACGCGACTAATAATATTCTTAAAGAATAATTTTTTAACACAGATATCAAGTACGGAGACTGATTGATTTTAATATCGTACAAAACAATATACATATACATAAAATTAAAAGATGAAAATTGTGCGTCAACAAAAAATGCATCTATTAATCTTTGTTTAATCGATAATAAATAGTGAAACAGAATAAGCAGCCAAAAACTATTTATGAGACATTTATTTCTATGGAGTTTATCTGTATTGAAAACCAATTGTGAATTAAAATTACAGCAAGATGAGAGATCATATTATCATATAATGTATGTACAGTTGTTAAAAGAAAAACATTTATATTTATTTGTAAGGAGGAATGATTATTACATATTTCATTCTTTTTCGAGATTAACTATATTTTAAGATATGTGTAGGGAAACTGTAATTTTTTTTAAATTCTATGATTTTTAAAGAATAATGATTTAAATTATACGCAAAGAGATCAAACATATATTCACTTCGCATTTTGTATAACATAATATATAGAATATGAATTTAATTAATATTATAAAAGTAATGAAATAAGTTACAAGATGTGCTAGACCAATTTTCCATCTTATTTTAAATTATTTTACACGTTGATAATATTGTATTTAATTAAAATATTGGTGATATTTGAAATATAAAAAAAAAAGGTCCAAAGTACAAAAATATTCTCCAGTGTGTTTCCATATTTAATGCAAAACAATTCATTTGTATAATATTTACATTACTACCAATTATTCATTTTTATTAATACGCCAATACTTTTGAATGCTGAATTATATATTTTTAATTATTGATTTTATTTCAAATTCTTTGTGTGAATGACATGGAAATATTTAATTCATTTATTGTAAATATAATTATAGTACAAATAGTCAAATATGTCGTTTTAAGTAGATTTCTCCAGTAATTGAAAAGTCTCACAGATGAAAAGCTGGGTAGTGGACAACTTAAATTTGGTATTTTTTTTAACCTACCATATACAGTAAAATAAAGGTACCTCATCTCACCAGTACATTCATAATTTATACAAGTCAAATGTTAGACATAAAATGTTTCAGACTTTGTAGATATTGTTAATTTATAATTAAAGCTAAAGTATGTGTTATACTTTTAGCTAGCAATTTTCAGCTACTTATTTGGCAAAAAAATTTAAAACTTATCAGTTATTTGACTGAATAATAGTAATATGAGATTAACATTAATATTTAATTTAAAGTAAAACAAAGAAGTTTGGAGAATATTTTTTTCATTTTGCCCTTTCTAGCACAATTAAAAAATCATAAACAAATTTGTTTAAAAAGAGAATTGTTTTCATTAATATTATATAAGTAGAATTATTCAACATATAAAATAAAATGCAAAGTAAATATATAAATTTTTTTTTGATACATAATAATGTTCATTATACATATAAAATGCACTTGTTTTTAATGTAAATGGAAATTTATATATTTCTTATGAAACATTAAAGAATAATCAGACTTACAAGTATTTATGTTTAACATTAATACAAATTTGAAGCATTTCCTTTGCATGATTCTCATCTATTATAGTACGAACAAAATAAATAAACTTACAAAAATAGTCCTCAAAAAGAGAATTTCACACCTTGAAGAGTCTTATGTTTCTAGCAGACAATTTTAATCGATAGTTAGCATAAAATAGGACATTATAGTTTTTAGGAAAAAAAATCTAGATGAGAACTTCACGTTTTAAATTTCTTACAATTCTATGCGTAGACAAGAATAATTAAATAACATGCAGTTTCAAGTAAAAAAGTCCATTTACAACATTTTTGATGTTTCAGTTTAATATACAAATAGCATTATTAATAAGTTCCTCTTTAATGCTAAGCTTCATTACAAGGTTGTCTAAATATTTATTTTGTAATACGGACACTCCTGGCAAAAAAATTATGTACAATATTTGTTGTTAACTGTAACAAATCAAATAATAAAATTGGTGATTGTCATTATGTTAGTTTAAATAATACTTCACTAGTTTAAAAAAAGGTTGTTAAAAAGTTTTAACCCTTAATTATTAAAATTGCCTGAGACAGAAAATATTTTTTCACCAAAATAAATATTCAAATAATACATATATTTGAACAATAAGGTTATATGCACCAATAATTGGAGTTATTTCGTGAAATTATTGATGAAGACATCTCTTATGTATATTGCATGAGATAGATACAACTATTTTTTGTTTTATGATAGACAAGTGAGGCAACACTTTGATATCAGGATTCAGAATCAGAATTTAAAAAACAACTTAGGGTTTTTAAATTTTTCAAAAACCTTTGTGGAGCATTATTAAAATAAAGATGAAATTTAATCACTGTGAAAAAAAAACACAAATAAATTTTTTTTTAGCATTTTTTAATAAAATTAAATTTCAAGAGATTTTTCCCAAATAGTACGTAAATTGAAGTATACTGAATAAATTGTAATCTTAATAAGGTCAGAAGTCTTATTTAGAATTATTTTTTAATTTCAAAGTAAAATGATTCATTTTTCAGCTTGGAATGAAAGCTTTATTGATTATTGAAAAAAAAATGCAGTTATTATTAACTTTTTCAACTTACAAGATGAAAGCAAAGAAATATATCATGAATGAAAGTAAGGAAAATTAAATTTACGGCAAATACTGTTTAAGGCATTAATAAAACACATGTAATATTGATTATAATACACAATTTAAGAAATAATGTAGTGTGTTTTAACACTGTTCTTTTAAATAGTGATTGCTTGACGTGTCAAATGCATTCTTATGAGAAAATAATAACCTTATCATTTAGAGATTCGACCTAAATAATTTAGTCTGAGAAATCACCTGATTATTTTTCATAATTGATCACCGTGTTTGGACAGACCATAATATGAATTTAGCATCATAAAATGCATACCAACATTTCACCGAAAAATAAAAAATAATGGTGAATTAAAATAGTTGCCATTTCCCGAGAATTGCATCTTTTATGGCCTCGACATACTGGGCAGGCACCCAGTAGACCCAGTATCTTGATGCTTCTGTAGGTCCAAGTTGGAGACCCTGGAAAAAACAAATTATAAATAATACCTCTGTGATCCTGTGAAATATAAACATTCTGTTTCTATAGTTACAAAATAATGTGACAGTTAAAAATAAAATAGTTTAACTCAACTCAACCTTTTCCTTTGTATAATATTTTAGATTCTTTTGATAACAAATAAATTTTTTTTGGCAAATATAGTTCGTAACTACATCTAAAATAAATATTTAATTTATTTTCATTTATAATACAGACTTAACCCAGTTACATTGGAATTTTCAATTTAAAAAAATTATTGACAAAATTAAAAAAATAAAACATTCAATTGTCACTTAAATAAGTTGATAAGTGCTTTCCAACTTTGACAATCTTAGAAGAAAATTTCCTTTTACTTTTGACAATGTAATATGAAATATGTAAATATTCGAAGCAGTCCTGTTCAGAAGAGTCAAAGACCTTCCTTGAGAATAGTTCTTCCAGATTTCTTTGTTGGCTTAAGGAATTATATTCAACCATGCCAAGTAGAATAAAGCCATGGATAGATACATTTTTTCTGCACCTTCTCTCTCCATGAGCGAACTTTATACCCTCTATGAGCTTCAAATGTAACCACTGTTTTCTAATTTGTTACGAACTGATGAATGAAAAAGCGACTTAGAGATTCTCGTCACAAATCCAAGAGTTTTGTCAGGCAAATTGCACATAAGTTATATGAGGATCAAACGCCAGATTACTGTGGAAAAAGACACCCAGATCTTTAATGTTGTCTGTGCAGGATATAGGCGTGGATTCAAGTATATATTTGTGATTTTACAAGACATGTGATATGACTTAATTGACATAATTTTGCGCATTGATGTATAAATATATTTTTTTAATTATGACTTTACTAACAACGTTCTTGAGATCTGACTTAAGGTGTAAGCAGTCAGATTCAGTAATAATCTGTTAAAAATTTTGACATCATCACCAAAATGAAGAAATACGACTTTTTATAACTCTACTTATATCATTAATAAAAATGGGAAATAAGAAAGGTCTGAGATTAGACCCCTGAAGAGCACATGAGTGAGTAGTCAAATATATGCTTAAGTTTTTAGATCAAGTCCAGTTAAGTGAACATTTAATAAAATATAACCAATGTATGTACGAATATATACACACCGATCATTTTCTTAATTATCTAATGTTTGATAAGAAGAATTTGGTTGAGGTAAACTGTCTAACTCACTTAGTATAAAGATTAAAAAAAAATATTTCCGCAAAAATGTTTTTTTATATGTACGAGGCGTATCCAGAAAGTAAGTGTACTGAGGCTCTCACGACTGGATGGATTTTATTTTCGACATGTTGGCTACACTTCCGTGTAGCCTGACCCTTCCCCTCCGCAACGAGACCGGTTCGAGGTCAGTACGTTGAGAAGTGTCGACGCGACAACACGTTTCGTGACAAATGTCAAACCAATCTCCCGCCAAGTGCGAAATTTTGTAAAAAGGCAAGAGTTTTTGAGGCGCTGCAAACTCCATGAGGATGAATTTCTCCGCTCTATCGTTACTGGAGATGAAACTTGGGTTGCACACTACACGCCTGAAACCAAAAGGCAGTCTCAACAGTGGCGTCACACCTCTTCACCCTCCGCCAAAAAGTTCAAAACCACAATTTCAGCCAAGAAAATCATGGCATCCGTGTTTTGGGACTGTCAAGGCATAAATTTAATTGAATATATGCCTCAAGGGGAGACCATCAACTCTGCAAGACACTGTGAGACCCTAAAAAAATTGCGGAGGCCGATTCAGAACAAGAGGAGAGGCATGCTGACAAAAGGAGTCTGCCTGCTGCACGACAATGCAAGACCACACACGGCCAACGCCACGAAGGAACTGCTCGCCCTGTTTAAATGGGATGTCCTGAACCATCCCGCGCATTCCCCTGACCTAGCACCTTCAGATTACTATCTCTTTACCTCCCTGAAGCTGCACATGGGTGGAAAAAGGTTTTCAACCGACGAGGAGGTAAAGGAGGAGGTGGAGAAGTGGACGGAGGGGTTGGCGGGAAACTACTTCGAGGAAGGCATCAAAAAGTTGATACCCCGCTTCACCACCTGCATTGAGAGGAATGGCGACTATGTCGAAAAATAGCTTACATATGTACTACGGTAACCACGTAATTTTTTTGTTTAAATAAAAAGAATTGTTACCTAAAAAAATTCAGTACACTTAGTTTCTGGATATGCCTCGTACTTGAAGTGCCTTTGGTCATGATGAAATAAATAAATTACCTTTGAGCTGGGATTAAATATTTTTATAAACTTACCATGATATGATATTCTTCATGTTCTTTGATTGCTTCAGAAGTTATACCTGTAAATTTTTAGAATAATTAGGGTTTTCATAATTTTGTAGTTCTTCAAATTTCAAGAAAAACAATTTATTTACACAGTCCTTATGCTTAAAATTTAAAATACTTAAGTTTACACCGTAATAAAATTAATTTCACAGTCGTATTGAAAGATGGAATGAGATATGTGAGTTGCAATAAGAAACAAAGTCAATTGGGCATTAAAAAAAAAAAAGAAATATATATATATTAGGTGTACAAATAAGTTTCCGCCGTTTTTTATAAAAAAATGGGCATTTATTGTGAAAGAACGGAACCTCATGTTTTATTCGAAGTAAAAGTACCCATCGCTTGCCACTACTTTTCCCCATCTTTCTGTCAGCATACGAATACCGCGTCAGTCATCATCATCATCTTTTGAGGCTATCCACGAATCGACTCAATTTTTGGTATCTTCATATGATGTGAAGTGCTGCTCAGACAGGCCATGCGTCATCGATCAAAACAAGTGGTAATCAGAAGGAGCAATGTCTGGTGAATACAGCGGGTGGGGTAAAACTTCTCAATTGAGTGTTTCCAAATAGGTTTTGACCGGTGCCGCAACATGTGGACTAGCATTATCATGCAGGAGAATAATTTTGTCGTGTCTGGCGTAGTAGTGGGCGCGCTTTTCCTCGAGTGCTCGACTCAATCTCATCAATTATGTTCGGTAGACAGCCCCAGCAATGGTTTCATTCGGTTTGAGCAACTCATAATACACGACACCAAGCTGATCCCACCAAATACACAACAAGAGTTTTTTTCCATGAATATTTGGCTTAGCCGTAGATGTTGAAGCATGACCAGGGGATCCCCATGATTTCTTCCTTTTTGGATTATCATAATGGATGCATTTTTCATCACCAGTGACTATATGGTGCAGAAAACCCTTTCGTTTATGCCTGGCAAGCAGCATTTCACATGTGGAAAATTGGCATTCAAAGTTTCTCCGTGTCAGTTCATATGAATCCCAATTTCTTTGTTTTTGAATCATTCCCAATGATTTCAACCCATGTGAAATGAAATTGCTTGTTGAGTCACTCCTAATGTAAGTGCAAGTTCTTCTTGCGTTTGGCACGAATCTTGATCCAATAATACTTCCAATTCCGCGTCTTATGTATGTATATATGTATATATGTATATATGTATATATATACATATATACATATATACATATATACATATACACATATACACATATACACATATACACATATACACATATACACACACACACACACACACACACACACACACACACACACACACACACACACACACACACACACACACACACACACACACACACACACACACACACACACACACACACACACACACACACACACACACACACACACACACACACACACACACACACACACACACACACACACACACACACACACACACACACACACACACACACACACACATATATATATATATATATATATATATATATATATATATATATATATATATATATATATATATATATATATATATACATATATATATATATGTCATTTTGGTTTTACGGTTTATCCGCGTAATTTGAGATAATTGTCTCCGAGCTTTCGACAGAATCGCATCTGTCATCTTCTTGGGAGTTATCAACAGTACCATTGGTACTATTGGATATACTGTCTTCAGAAAGGAAACACACACGAACAGGTATCTCAATGCAGCGTCACATCACCACCCCGCTCAACTTCGTGCAATACAAAATACTCTAATAACAAGATCCGAAAGACTGTCCGATGAAAATAACAGACTTCAAGAAATAAACACAATCAAGACAATATTATTAAAAAATGGTTATTCGAAGTCATCTACCCAAAAATTAATAAAAGGTCATAAACTAAAAACAAAAAAGGAGCCTCAAGAGTATATTGAAAAAATGGTAAAATTGCCATATATAAAGGGCACAACAGACAGAATCAGCAAAATACTAAAAAATCATAAAATTAAAACAATCTTTAAACCATACAAAAATATCCAGACACTTTTAAATCAATTTAAAGACACAATACCCAATGAATCACATGGAGTATATGAAATACCATGTACTTCGTGTGAAAAAGTTTATATAGGGCAAACCAATCGCCGTATAGAGATAAGAATTGAAGAACATAATCGTGATATAAAAAATAAAAATATTCATTCAACTCTGGCTTTACACAAATTAACCGAGGGACATAAAATAGATATACAGAAATCCAAGACCTTAGCCAGAATAAATGAAAATTCAGAAAGACAATTCCGAGAAGCTATAGAGATTATGAAAAGACCAAACAGCTTAAATCATAGAGATGAAGCCCGAAGCCTCGCAGATGTATGGATTCATCTTTTTAATCCTAATGCACCAGAAACGTATAATCCTGTAATTCCAACGGATAACAGCAAAACAATAAGAAATACCTCTACCAAAAACCAATCAATAACGTCCTACTTGAAACCTTTACCTGAAAATATTAAAAGAACTAGTGAAAGACAGAGCAACCGATTCAAAAAAAGGAAAGAAAAAGAAGACGAATTAAAACAAAAGTCAACATCACTACACAAAACAGTTTGCAAATAACTCCCAAGAAGATGACAGATGCGATTCTGTCGAAAGCTCGGAGACAATTATCTCAAATTACGCGGATAAACCGTAAAACCAAAATGACATATTCATTCATCCGTGAAAATCTTAAAACAAATATATATATATATATATATATATATATATATATATATATATATATATATATATATATATATATATATATATATATATATATATATAAAGTCAATGAAATCTTTAAAGTAAAGGTAAGGAGTAAGAGAAACAGGAGTCGTATGAGGTGTATGGATGGATGTGGAGAAGGCGAAGGAAATATGTCGTAATAAGGACGTTTGGTACTGTATCTTCCCAACAGGGAAATGGCGTGATAGTATGTATCTTTAGATATCATGATCGCTGTGAAATTATTTTATGTTTTAAAATGCCTATGAACATCGTACAAACCTTTAATAGAAGTAAGGGCCAGTTTTTCAGTCCGTTCCTTAGTCCCAATCCAAAGCTGGTCTTGCTCTAACTTAAAGGTTAAACGCACCTTTCCCCCGTGTTTATTCAACATACCACTTAAAGGGACAGGAGGCAATGGTTCCTATAAAGATATTTTAATATTATCAGTTCCTTATTGTGAATCATCTTTTTTTATTTTTGTCCAATTCATCTAATGTCCAAGTAGTTTCGTATTTTGAATTAAGTATTTTTAGGTCAAATTCAAACACAAAATTGCACCAAATGTTAGAGTATGGTGGTTTTCAACATTCTTAGTGTCATTAATCTATAGAACGCTGGTTATTCTCAATCAAAGCCTTGATTTTGTCATCAGCAGTGGTAAACGGCTTTCCAGCGCGGGCATCATCTTCGAATGTTGTATCATCGTTATGGATTTTTTTAAACATCTGACACACACAATCCCTTGGAATTTTCACTGAAAGAAGCCCTATGAGCGAGACTGGACAGTTCAGACAACAAAACATTGCCACAGATATGTCGTCATTCAAAATAATCCAACAATTTCAACCTGGAAATTGGCATTGGAAGTTTGCGACAGTCGTAGGAGTGCATCCTGTATATTGTATAAGGATTAGAATTTATTCCCTTATAATTTCAACTGGCATGTAGTCAAAATTCAGAAATCCTATCAATTTGCCAAGAATTTCACCGAAATTGTCACAGTTTGCGGAGGAAGATACACACTTTATTGATTGCTTGTTTGTCAGGCAAGACCCATTTCAACTTTAACAGCAATGTTAACAATGTTTTAGGATATAGTAAATCTTTAAAATTTGCAGCAAAAAAAACTACATTCCGAGCAAGTGACTTATGGTGTGCAGTATCGGCCAAGTGCATTATTGATATATCTATAACAATTGGAGCAATTTTTCTTGTTGGAATTGCGCCGACAAAGGATTGCATTAAAAAAAGTGTGGTTTCAACAAGAAACACTTGCCACATTACAAGACCCATAATGGATCCTTTGTGTACATTTTTTAAATTTGGCAAAAAAATTATCTCGTGTAACAGTACACATCATTGACTTCCAATGTCACCAAATCTCACTGCTCCAGATTTATGGAGTTATTGCAAACAGAAGTTGTATAAAACCAAGCCAGGCTACAGAAATGAGCTGAAGGCATCAGTCGGGTTGTTAATGAAGCCATACTCCAAGTCAATTAGCAGCTGTGATGAACAATATTTTAGTTCGAAGAAGGCATTGCAGCATTAGTGTGGGTGAAAATTATTTTTAAAAAATGACTTGTCAAAATAAATTCATGAATTTAGCAAATATAATTTTTTTCAAATTAAAAAATTAAAAAATATTTAAATTTACTTTTGCAGCAAGATTCATGTCCTACCTTGTATTTAATAAAAGTTATAGCAAAGAATCATTCAAATGTAGTGTAATTAATTTTTTTTTTAAATTCAATGTAACTTACCCTAGGTTCCTTGATTCCTGGCATAACATCAGGTGGTACACCTTTATCAAGAACTTTTCGGTGGATCTTCTGTTCACAAAGTGGCTCTTTGGTACTTGACGAACTGGCCGTTCTCTCTTCAATAAGAACTTGCTAAAAGTTTTAATGAAACATAGAAATATTTAACATATGCGCAACCCGTACAATTTAAGCCCTGCTTGAGGATAAACAATCTGATCAAAAAAGGCCATAATGTCAATTATACTTCAAAACATCGAAAATTCTCAAAAAATTTATAATTACATCAAATGTATCTAAAAATATCAAAAAGGGCTGAAGTTAAGGAAGAGCTAAGGATAATTAACAACATCCGTTATGCTGATGATACTGTCATCCTGGCTACTTATTAATAAAATCAGTGTGGGATGCAGCAATAAACGACTCAATGAATATTGCAAAGACTAAATTTATGATTATCAGTAAGGTGAATCAACAACCAGACGACTCGCTGAGAGTAGGATCTGGATGCATTGAAAGAGTACATAAATAAAAGTATCTGGGTTGCTAGCTTAATGATCAGTGGGATCATTCCCAGGAAATCAAAACCAAGAATGGAATGGCAAGGAACTGTTTCTTCAAAATGAAAAATACTACCTGTAATAGAAACTTCAACCTCAAATTAAGAATGTGCATTTTACGACGCTACACCTACACTTTTTCAGTACTTTTTTTATGGCGTGGAGAGTTGGGACACTCACCAAAGCATCCACAAAACGATTAGAAGTTTTTGAAATGTGGTGCTACAGGAGAATGTTCAAGACTTCCTAGGTTGACAAAGTGCGCAACAATGAGGTTTTCAGACTAATGAAAAAAGACAAAAAGTACAAGCTTGCATTAAGAAAAGAATTGGAATACGTTGAATATTTCATGAAAGGAAACAAATATGAAGTCATCCAAGTAAATTGCAGGGGAAGATACAAGGAAAACTAAGTGTAAGAAGAAGAAACTTCTGGCTGAAGACACTAAGTGAGTGGTTCCACTGTAATGAGATATTGTTCAGAGCAGCTGCATGAAAAAAAAAATAGCCATGGCGATTGCCAACCTTCAATGTTGAAAGGAACAGTGAGAAGAATAATTAAATTTACTACAAATAGTATCACATTTTTGCATATTGTTAGATAAAAAGACTCACGGGTATGCTTGAAGATAATAATTAATTATAACGTATCTCTATTCTATCAAAGCAGACAAGAGAAAGAAGAATAATGGATTATTCACTTTTAGGAAATAATAATAATTGAACAATTAATAAACTCAAGATAGGATAATAGAAAAATGGCTGTTTTAATAATAAAAAAGATTTGTAATAGTAAAAATTTTATTATAAAACACTGTTTCGCAGCCAAAAATCACCTCAAAAATGAGGACACAATTCGTAAGACAAATTCCTCTTGAAGACATTTGTAATCGCTACTCTCACCATCGGTAAGAGTAAAATTAGCAATAAAAGTAGCTCTCCCAAAAAATCTCTTTCAGGAAATAAGATGAGGATAGAGATAACGAGAAGTGCTTTCATTAAAATAAGATGAGGATAGAGATAACGAGAAGTGCTTTCATTAAAATAAGATGAGGATAGAGATAACGAGAAGTGCTTTCATTAAAATTAAGCTTCTTTTTACAGAGACTTGAGCTTCTCAACTCTTTTCTATGGAATGGAGGCATGGACACTGAACTAGGGAACATCACGTAGGATCGAGAGAGATGTGTTACAAATGTGGAAGATCTTGCCCATATGAATAAGGAGACAGAACTGTTTAAAACAAGTTGCAGTATCTCGGTCACAAAATAAGAAACGCAAGATACTGACATAACTGATCATCCAGGGAATAATAAGAGTTAAACGAGGAAGACGTCGTACCTCTTGGCTTAATAATTGACAGAAGTTTGTTTGGGTATAGTTCCACTGAGTTGTTCCGGGCTACAGAGAACAAGATAAAGATTGCCATGATGATTTCCAACTTCCGATGGGAGATGGCACCATGAGAGAATAACAAAATGGTATTATAAAAATCACATCAACTTTAACCTCTAAGCGAGTGAGATTTTGTAAGCAAAATAAAAAATTGATTTTGTAAATAATATAAAAAACGTAATTGCGGCCGCCATATACAAAATAATTGAATAGATAAAAACATTTGTGCCTTGTCCGTTTTATGGATAAATTCATGTGTTCAGGAAAAAAACATACTCTCTTGAGATAAAAATTCGCTCGCCGTACACCGTACGACCATACTCCTTTAGAGGTTAATTTAGTATATTATTACTGTATGGGAACATTTTTTAAAAACTCATAATTTAAACATACATATTTTTATCAGTTAAATTGAGGTGTGTAATTATACTTCAAACTTAATCAATCACAGTTTTTACAAAATAAATCCTAGTTATAATTCAACCGAATTGGCAAGATAAAATATTGATTGTAAAACAGATTAATTCAGAGTATTTCTAAAATGCTGATTATAATATTTCTGTGCTGAAATGCATAAAATTCATGAAATGCATAAAATGATATACATAAAAAATAAAGCCTTGGTGTTCTTTTTTTTCAAGAAACATTGTTACTTTAAAAATAATAATGATATATTTTTAACTACTAAAGCCACATTTTTGGTGAATGTTATATTCATCCTGAATCTACTGATGTCCATTCATGTAATGGACATCAGTAGTTTCAGAATTCTTTTCATTCTCAAGAATAGTTACAAAATAATGTAATATAAAAAAAAGGGTTGTAGAATGTATGTCCTAAGATTATCACCATATGAAATTTGATAAAAGTATACTTATAATAAATTAAAAATAAACTTACTTGTTTACAATTTGTGACGGCTAAAATGTCATTCATTTTAGATCCAACCACCATAACTTTCCCACCCTTGACGACTCCGGCTTTCCTCAATGTCATGTCATCTTTAGCCATACCTTTGATGAGTAATTTTTGTGCATTTTGTACCACACCAATAATTTCTTCCAAATGTATTTTCAGTTCTTTAATCGTTTGATCCCAACCAAATGTTATGTCATACTTATTTTTATTGAATATTACTTTAAATTCTACTTGTTCACCCTGGGCAGGTTCTTTCTTCTCTACCATGGGGTCGTCAACAATAGTTTCTTTGTGAATTTTGTTTGGTATTTGCTTCCCATTTTCAACTTCTGTTATGTTTTCTACAACTTTTGTTGATTTTTCAGCTACAGAAACGGTGTTTGGGTCACAATTTTCAGATGTATCGCCCTTATCTGTTTCTAAAATAAAAGTTAAGTTTAAAATAACGTAAGAAATACAACACTGATATGTTATGCAATCCTAGTGTTATATTTGTATGTAAATGGAAACGTCACTGTTTTTACATCTGACCCTCAGAGTAAAATAGCACATCCATCTTATTTAGACTTATGTACGAGTTGAAAAGGTTTGTAAAAAGCATAAGACTTACAAATGAAATATGCTGTATTTTGATGATAAATGAAACAGTGAATGAAAAGTAATTAGGAAATTAGATGTCTGAAAAAACTTAAAATAAAGTTTTTTTTAATGTGACAGAATTCTGTAATACACATCAAAACAAAGGGAAACTACAAAAATTAAGATTGTTTAGTTTTAAAAAAAACCTATTTAGACGTTTTCATTTTGACAATGAAATATACAAATTACTTTTCTGTCTAACTAGGCATATGCTCGTCCTAAAGCAGAATTAGTAAAATTTTATGACTACTTCTGAAATAAAGCTTCCAAAATTTTTGTTGAAGGAAAGACTTAGCTGAGGACACCGAAAATGAAATGTAAAAGAGATGAGACTATCATTAAGTGAAACTTATATAAAGGAACAGAGAAAATGAATATTAGAATACTTTTGGAAAGATGAACAAAGAAAATGTAACATACATTAACTTAAACTAATTCTATAAGCTATGAAACTAAAAACTTGCTATGGAGAAATTTTGACCAAGAAAAAGATGAGAAACAGAAAATATATATATCGATGAGGCGAAATCTAGATCAGTGGTATTCAAATGGTGGTCTGTGGACTAGTGGTAGCCGATCCACAGGTTGTAACCTTAGTAAAGCTGAAGTATTTACATATTACATTTCTATAATTCAATAAAACTATTTTTAATACCCACCCCATCTTCAAAAAATGAAGCCGCCCCCTAGGTAAGATTGAAAAATATATACCGGTCCACCCCACGAAAAAGTAGCACTGGTCTAGATAATTGTTAACCACTGTTTTCCCCTTACTAGTGCAGTGATGTATTGAAAGGAAACCAAAAGCTCACCTAATGGAAATCACATTTAAAATACTTTTGTATTTGATGAAAATTTTATTTTATAGAAGAGATGCAAGTTCATCTTAAATGTGATAGAAATGTATTATTTAGTTAAGTATAACTGTCATGTGAAAGAGACAAGAAATCTACACACTCATTTAGACCAGCCTCAAAACCTGAGTATTGAAAGAGTCTGACAATAATGAACAATTGGTAGAACTTCATGGTTAAAGATCATTAAGAAACAAAGGCATATGCGATCAACAGAATCAACAAATGTTTTTTTTTAGATTCAGACGTGTTTAAAGAATGTGTGATAAAAGTAATGGATGTCGAATAAACGCAGACATTGAAATAAAATGAAATTTAAAAAAAAAGGGAGACTAGAGAAAACGAAGACTTAAGGAATTTTGAAACAGAAATACACGTAACGGGCAGAAAATGATGTGTATTATCGTCTTATTTTACTATTCTAAATGGGCAGAATGAAAAATCTTCGTGGATGTAAAATGTGTGAAAAGCCATGTATGGTACATGTCGAACGTGACAAAGAAAGTTCGACTTGAGAAGGTTCTAAGGAGAAAATGACTTTTTCTTAGTGAAATAAAACTGGAATAGAATACTAATATGTCATACATACCTACACGATCCATCTCTTCGACAAAACTGCAATCGAAACGATGACAATAATATTTATGTCAATTTTTCATGTGTCAGTTGTTTGAAACTATGTGGAATGGTAATGTTGGTAGTGGAGTGTGGGAAAGATCGAGGCACACACGATTATAATATTACACCGAGCGTTTCGTTAAATGAGTCGACTAATTATTATAACCTAAATGAAATAAGAAAATTCTTTTGAGTTGGAAAAAAGTTGTGCTGATGATGCTGAGCAAGCGGTTATAGATCTGTAACGATGGTCGTTATCAATGTAGCGTGTGTCCTATTAGAACGTGCTGATGATTTTGATATCGACATCGCTATCTTCGTTTTAGTCGATCTGCGTTACTTCTCGTTCAGAGTCATCAATATAGCGGATTGCTTATCTCTATAAGTCATGATGATCTTGATTTGTATTCAATGAATATAGACTCAGGAATGCGGATATAAAACGATAAGTGGACAGCGGGTAAAATAAATAACAAGTCTTGACAGTTGAATGAATGACAATAATAATATGTTTATTTCTCGGCGCGCGGACAATATATACCAATGAGTGAATACATTCGCGATACATATCTGCCTTGCTCTAGCGCATGAATTGGCGGTAGGTTAATTATTTGTATTTGGAGATGGCTAGCCAATTCGCAGACACTGTAAATAGTAAATATTGTTGTTGTTCATAGCGTGTGACAATCCTTGAATTCTTCATCGGTCATTGGCCCTGTATGTTTACTATCTGACAATAATAAATTTAATTTAATTGTGTTTAACAATTCACTTATTATTTTGACAATTATTTATTTACTAGGTAGGTATCCTACAGATCTAATAAAAACAAAAAGAAGTGCAGAACTTTTAAATTTAACATATATCAATAAAAGTTTACACATTTCAATATACTCACTTTTTTATGAGAAAAATAAATGAATATATTTTAACATATATTTTCGTTATCGTTAGTGAAATTTTATTATATGGTAACCAAACTTAACAAATTTCTATGGGGTGGCGAGGTGCTGGGACTTAGATAATCTGTGGGTGGGACCATTTGTCTTGTCTCTGGATGGGACAGGATGACGTTTGTATTATCTCTGGTGTCGTTCTCATTGGAACTTTGAAGATCCTTTTTTTCGTGTTGAGTGGTTGATTTTTGTTTTTATGGCACCAGCTGTGTCTCCTCACTGAACGGTATTATTTTTAAAGCAGGAAGAAATTATCTGGTGCTATGGACAAGGTTTTTTTCGAGTTGTCGTGGAAAGATTATTTTTCCCGCTGAGAAAGTTCGTCGCCGTTTTACAGAAAGAAGCATGGAAGCAAATTCTTTATTATCGGAGAAAAATACAAACCTGGCAATATGGATTATATTTCTATGCCATAAATTATTATTAAATAAAAAAACGTTTCTATGGTAACTATTTGGATACAAAACCCCGGCAAAGACGTTTTCACCGCTATTTTTATTCAACAAAAAATTAAGATTTTTTATTGAAAATAAACCATACAATATTTTAGTATTAAGAACTGATTGTTTATTTTTAAGATATGAATAAAAACATTGATTTCGATTTAGACGACCCGCTTGGCGATTTACTGAGTGATAAAAGTGATGATAGTTTTTATGAGGATAAAAGCAAAACAAAAGTATCTCGCAATCCTAGTATAGATAAAAAGAAAAGCAATCTGTTTGGATTGGAGAGTGAGCAGCCTCAAGTAAAGGAGGATGTAAAAGGTGTTAATATTCCTAAAGATGATTGGCTCGGATTATCAGATTCTTTAACTGATAAAACAAACCTAGACAGACCTTTAACATCAGGTGCAAAAGATAAAATAAATTTAGATATACCTTCAACATCTTCAGGGAAAGATAAACGCACTAATTTACAAACAAACATTAAATCTATAAAGAGTAGTTTCCCCGATAGTCTTAATTTTTTGGATGATCTTGGTTTATCAGATACTGAATCAAAGACAGGAGGTAAAGCTTTGAATAAACCAACTAGTACCTCAGTTCTAGATGATATATTGGGAACATCAAAAACTTCTACACGACCTGAAACTCCTCCGATATCTAAACCTGAAAAACAAGCTGGATATAACCCTACTTTTTCATCTGCTCCTCCAGTGAAGAACGTTAGACTCTCATCATCTAGTTCCAAGTTAGATTTAGATAAAACTGTGTCAGAAACAAGGCAGAAACCTTTAAAAACTGAATCGGCTGTTGATTTATCAAGATCAGCAAAAAAAGAAAGCA